>PVJX010015606.1:0-42186 GCA_004027295.1 Dolichotis patagonum
ACTAAGTGAGTTCAAGGCAAACAGAAACTATATAGTGAAACCCTGACTCAAAAAAGCCAAAAATAATCCAAACAAGGATCAGCACATATTATATCTCTGGCCTGGTCATTGTTACTCTTATAAATTAGCAAATGTCATGAAACAAATTCCATCTGAATGAAACCATGATAGTTTAAAATCAGAAAGTCACAGCTAATGCCAGTCACACAGTTTATAAAGTCTGCACTATGTGATGAGGAGAGCAATGAATAAGATTTTTATACATTACTGGTTTTCTTATGCCATGCATAATTTACTTAATTGCTGTAGAAATATCAAAATGGTAATATCAAACATGACAGTAGGTATTTATATCTGGGAGTAAAGATAACTTAAAATTTCAAGTTAGGATGATCTGCTTTTGAATTTTTAAATCTTTCTCATTCCAAGGGAGATAAATGAAATAAAGGGCAGCGTTGGACATGGTGATATGCCTTTAGTCACAGCTTCCCAGGAGAGTGAGACAGGAATATCGCTTGAGTATAAGAGTTCACGACCCACCTGGGCAATATAGTGAGAGGCAATATCCAAAAGAAAAAAAAAATCAAGCAAGAAAGAAAAGTGGGACAAAGCCAGCTGAGATTAAGGATTAACTGGCATTTACTAATTTTGTTCTGTGAACATTTCTTTTAAATTGGTACCATCTTTTAAAAAAAACAGGAAAACAATAAAAATATAGATCTGCATTGATAAGAGAAATCACCAAAAATGTCAAATGACACAATGAGAAATGAGCTAATGAATGTAACATGCCAGAGATTTTAATACAACTTTGTCATCATGGTGAGTGGTCATCAACATTCATACTCCAAATTTCATGCGGGAAGAAACTGTTTGGTTTCATGTTATTAAAACTGTATGCTGACCCCATAATTGAAAATGAAATGTAATTTCCAAAAGATAATGACATAACATGTAAATTTTGTAAAAATGGATTAAGGGAGTATCAATCAAACTTAAACATGAGAAATGCCACAAAGAAATTTTTACTTTTCTTCTCATTCTTTCTCCAAATCTACTGTCTCTAAATTTATTTTTTTAGCTCCACTCCAAGTTTACTTTTTTCCTCCTTATTCTTGCTAAATTAAATCAACAAAACTTTTTTCAGCATTTTTCCTTTGCTTTTCCAGAATTCTCTTTAGAAGTTGGAAAAGGAAAATCTGTGAATACATGGGCCTATTCAGAACACACTATAAAATAAATGAAGGTTTAGAAATTTAAATTCTATTCAATGAAAACATTTTTGATCATTGTTCTTGGATATTTGCAAGTTAATTAATAATAAATGTCTATTCCAAAAGATTAAATGCCAATATTAGTCAATAACTGAGAAGATTATCTCATTTTTAAAAATTCCTGTAATCACACATCTGAGATTCAATAGCTGCATTTATTTGAATTCAAGTTCAAGTTCAAGTGATTCTTTCACAACTTCTTTAGTTTTCCTGTCTCTATTCATCTCAGTCTTACCTTTTTCTCTCAGATATTTTGCAGTTTTTAGTTTTCCTTTCACAAACTCTAAAATTACAAATTTCTCTTTACTTTCTCAAAAATGGTTGATTATTTGTCTTCTCCTTGTAGGTCTGTTTAGAGAAACTTATTCTAAAAAATTATTCCTTATTTGATAGTTTTCTTTTTCAATACAGTAGCCACAGATTTCTTATTATTGAAACTGTTGAGAGCACCTAAAACTAAGCTTTTCACTTAGCACTCCACTAAAAATATATTTTAAGAAAAACACTATTATAGAATTTAGTGTAAAATTTATCTATGTCTAATTTGCTTCATTGTAGCGCATGGTATTTTCCATTTCTGGAACAATATATTGCATTGGGAAGACACTTTGATAACCTTACCTCAAATTCAAGGGTTAACTGTGACAAGTAGCTGCACCAACCAATTTAAATCAGAGAGGTCTATTTTGACTCAGATTTCAGATTTTTCAGTCCGTGGTCAGCTGGCTCTATGCTTTTAGGCACATGACAGAAACAAATCATCATGACTTCAGTGGATCATGACATGGTGGAACAAAACTATTCATTTGATGGCATCCATGAAATAAAGCATGACAGAATCTGAGAGGGAGCTCCCAGGATATCAGAGTCTGCAAGGTCACGTGTCCATGATCCACTCACTTTGTATATCCTGCACCTCCTAATTTTCCATCTCCTCCCAATAATGTCATGAGATTATGATTTCATTGGGGGGTTAATCCACTGAGGAATTTACAGCCTTCAGAATCAAAGTACGTCTCCAAAGTCCCACCTATTACATATGAGATTTTGAAAGGAACATTTTAGATATTAATCAGCGTTGGTGTGGTGGAACAATGTGGAGAGACAGCTTCAAGGTGTCACAACAGGATGCATAGTATGTTCTTACAAGAACACTCTTACTTCGTGCAAGCCATTAGGGCCAGCAATGGAGTGGAAGAATATTTCAGTTCCCAAATTACTAGCCTACAGTCATTTTGTAACCATATTCTCCTAGGTTCCTCACATTTAGTCCTTTGCTAGAATTTAGCTACAGATGCCTGGATGCTTAGTTCATCTTGAATGTTTGTTTTCATTTAATTTGTAGCCAAGACACTAGACATTGATTTCCGCTTGCATTTTATTTAAAGTGAGTTTGTGATTGTGGATAGGAAACCCAGAGCTAGAATCTTTGCCCTGAGCACAAACTAAAGGCAAATCAAAGCATTTCTGAGAGTGTGAGTTGTTCAGCTAAATTTTCTTTTTAAAAAATCATCAAGAAATTGCACTGCTGAAATGGATCAGACATGGGGGCAGAAATCAGACGTGGAACTCTCAGTATGCCAACTGCCACAGTATAATTTTCACATCAAAGAACTTCAAAATAGGATTTTTCCAAGTATTTTAACTTTAGCTAGCTGACTCAAATCTTTTCTAGAAGTAAGCAGGTGATAAATGGTAAATACATAAATAAATCTCACGGTCATACCTAGATCTTAGGCAGTCCAGGGTTTGCCCACCGCAACCCCAGTGCCTCTTGCTCTTTTAGGGTCAGGGTTCTTGTAACATCGTAATTCTTTCTCTTCATGGTTCTGGTGAGTACATATGAGTATTCACACAAAGGAAGAACTTCCTGGGAGAACACAGTGCCATCCTAGGGGCTGGATAATTCAGATTTGTTATACACTCTGGATAACTCAAAATTTACATAGAGCCTACTTCCACTGCTGCTATCTATGTAACTATATAAACTTGTTAATTTTTCCTATATCAGATTTCTCATATATACATGTTGGAACTGAGATTAAATCTTTTCTAATGTGTTATGTATGTAAGTATATATAATCTCACCATGTATTTACTTACAAATAAACACAAAAATAAATCTATATACTTAGAAGAAAAATAAGAAAACTTAATTCATCTGTTATTTGTAACTCCTAACAGCTATCTTGAATATCATAAGTTTTGTAGATGAATCTTACATTATACATTATATTTATTCAAAGTAAGCTTCTCAGAAACTTGCCAAAGTTCTTACCTTTCCTCCTTTTGTACCCCCTCTGCTTCTACTCTTTCTCTTAAATTCAGATGAAAATCTTTGTCTTCCAAGACATCTATTATGCACAATGACTTTAAAATTGACTTTCTTCAAACTTCTCAGGTACATTTATGCTACTTTTACCTATTTTGTCTACACAGAAAAGGAAAGCTCTATGATCATATTAGTAATGTTCTCACATACATATTTCACAAATGCAAAAATATTTTGCACTTATAATTTATACAAAAACAACTTTGCATGAAATTGTATTTGAGTATTTGTGTTATTAATTAGAAAAGGTTATAAAATTATTTAGTACAATTAGTTTGGTTTAATTTGCAAATGTTTAGGGACAACATTTTAAACTTATCATCTTATAAAATTTGGCAAAGTGATATTTTAGTTTGCAGTTTTGTGAAAACTGCGATGCAGATTCATAAGATTGATCATAATAGAATTTGAACCTAAGACTTGGTAGAAATCTCAAAGAATATTTATGAAAATTTCATACCACCCAAAGGTATTTTTCTTTGTGTTTTATTCTACAGATACTGCAGAATATTTCTCAGCAATTGTAGTGAAAAAACAGAAGCATGGACATAGGGCCTGAATTGTATAAAGACATGCACCATTTGGAATTTGTTTTCTTAAATTTCTCCCCAATCCAGTTTCAATATGCTAAACTCGCTCATTTCTTCATCAAAACTGCTTTACAATAATTTTATATACAATCTCCTCCCATTCTGGAAAGGTGACTACACTTTAATGCTTGATTAAGGTAGCCCTACATCAATTTATTCAAAGGCACAGAAATATGGAAATAGAATAGGCCATAAAGATAAAATACGTTATTAAATAGCATTATTGTCATTGTTATTATTGTCTCATCAAAAAAGAAGATGAAGAGCTGAATTGCACACCATATGGTAATTGCTTGGAAGATAACTGCAACTTACGGTCGCACCTTGAGCATCCAGCAACATTGTTTGCTGCATTTCAGGTGCCAGCGTGGCAGAGGGCCAGCCTAGGAAAGATGGACTGGCAGAGAGAGAATGACAGACATTAGGCATAAGTACTTTTCATGTCAAGCCTTTGGCATGCACGTTGTTGAAAAAATCTGTTCTCAGAAATGCCTTCCAAAATGTGCAAGTTATGCTATGAAGGTGCATGATAACTTCTGATATCCAGGGATATGTTAATGTGGTCCATCCTAGGAGATGCCAAATCATAGCCCGGATAATGGGTGATTCCAGATGTCTGTTCAGCCACTTATAGCACACTAGAAAAATTCAAAGACTAAAAAAAAATATAAAGTTTAAAAAATCTTCTGCAGTGTTTTTGTTGCATGATGACTTCTTTTTTCAGATGTGAACCTTTAATATTTTAGTATGCACTTACTGTTTTAAGAATGTATATTTAAATCTGTCATTTAAATTATCAAGCATTCCAAAAGTAAGAGGGTGAAATTTTTCAAAGGTGTTAGAGGTGAGACCTCTACTTTAGATTGTTTCAAAACTGCCTTACATTTTAAAAGTAGTGTTCAATTTCCTGTGTCATTTTGTATATTACTTACTGAATTTTTCCTTTCATTTTCTTTCTTCATAACATTTCAAGGAATTAAAGAAATGAGTTGCCACAGTCACTCATACTGCATATTGGGTTTTCTTTTAGAAACCAGTTTTGTAGCTCCAACTTTGAGTTTTCAAAAATTATTTTCTATTTGGAAGTTTGAAAAATTATGTGCACATTATGTTATAAAATATATTTACAGGCTCATGCCATGTCTGATTGATTGCTAGAAAAAAATGATAAGAATGATTCTCTCATATTTCAAAACTAAAAATATTTGACTCTCTAAGACTACTCAAAAGCATAAAACATATCTACAACACAATTATTTCTCCAACTCATAACTTTGACATAGTTCATAAGCCTTCCTTAAAAGAATCTGGAAATCAAACTCTGCTACACAATGAGCTAGACTTTCAAGATGTAATAGAACCTGAAATGCAAAATGATTTGGAATTTATTCAGAACAGTAGATATCTCGATCCAAGAGCACAGCTGAATATTCATGGTGCGTTTTTATTTATCCAAACTTATACTTGAGAAAACACAATTTTGGAATGAGCACCATAATATCTTGGACAGCTAAATAATCTTATGTGTAAATGTTTGCTGCAGTCCTAGCTGTTGCTGTGTTACATGTGCACACAAATACACACATAGCTGTGCAACATGAGAAGCATATACACACCTAGTATGTGTATTTTATGAATCTTTCCCTATATTCAGGCTATGAAAGCTTTCTTTGTGAAGAAAAAGAATCCCTGTAGGGGTGATTTTTATTGGCTTTCAGTATGAACTCTGTACTGTCTTGAACATTTTAAGTGCTAGGGAAAATACAAAAGATGATTCTTAAGGATCATGCATACTGAGTGCACAAAGCATCATACCCTCATATAATCCTCATGTATGACCCTTAAGCAGTCTGGAAAAGTACAGTAGCAGAAAGGTCACTCTCACCTTCTCCTGACTTTCTGTGTAAGAGTTGTCATAAACTACTTCTCTAACCTGCTTCACTTGAAGTTTAGACCCTTGTTCGAGGAGGATTCTTGTCTATAGCTAGAGATCAAGAAGAGTCCAAGCAGGCAAGCCTTACAGGATTTTACTCCCCACCCCTCCCAAGGTTATTATCATTTGATTATACTCATTTTGTACAATTCTACTTCTACAGGATTTTCTATTCTTCATGCAATCTAAGCACAAAAATAGACAATGTCCCATGATTTTTCGGGTCTACATTTCTGAAGGCTCTTATGTCATGTGACTCTTTGGAAAATAAATGTGTTTTTTTCCTCTTCCACACCTATTTATTTCTTATATAAGCATCAATTATAATCCTTGTGATGGATGAAGAAACTGTATTACTATCCCCTCATTCCTGATACCTCTACATGCAATTTAGCTAGGAGAATCAAGACCTACATATAAAACAGACAATATTGGAATGCATGCTAGATAGAGCACTGCAGGTGTATTAATAAGAGGATAACACATTCATTAATACTGTGCATGTACATAAATAACTCCTGGAAAATCACTTACTCTAGAGAGAACCTGCCACAAAAACTACTCAGTAGCTATTTACCCAGAAAAGAGAAGTCCATAGATATAGTGGACCAGGACCTCTCACAAGGGCCTTTACTATTTTGAGCTTTGCTATAGACTAAATCATGACACTACAACATCCATATGTGGAATTCATACCCAACAATGTGACTACATTTATATTCAAACGTATAAGCCAATTGTTAAGATGAAATGAGTTCGAATTGTGGGACCCTGATAGCATATTATTGATGGCCTTATAAGAAGAGAACCAGCAAGCTTTCTCTCTGTCTCTCTCTACTATCTGAGGACCTAGTGGGAAGGCAGTCACATACAAACTAGAAGAGAGCCCTCACTGGGAACTAAGTCTGTCAGCATCTTGATCAGACAATTTCTACCTGGAGAAGTGAGAGATACATTTCTGTTGTTGAAGATGGTCTATGATGTATCATTATGGAAGCCTGTGTAGACTTTGTCACTGAGGAGATCAAAACGGAGTACACATTTCATCAGCTAAACTCATCTTTCCCTGATCTATTCTAGCCATATATACCCTTTGCTTTTCTTTAGATGTCTGAGTCGAATTTAAGGCTCAGCTTTTAGGTTTTTGTTTTATTTTATTTTTGTTTTCACTTTTACTACTGTAGTAATACCTCAGTCCACGAATGCATACAATTCAGTTCACAAACAAAAGTGTTTGACAAAATTTCGCTTCTGTTTGGGAACTCCACATGGGATGAGAAACATGGCAATGCCCATCTTTCCCACAGGAACATGAATGCAGCATCTTCCCCAGAATTGTGGAATGAGTTAAGTTCATGATCCGAGGTGCCAATGCACATATTTATAGTGCATAATTATTACATTCTTTTTAGGGTATTGAAACATGTACATAACACAGCTAAATTTGGATCACTTCTCTCTGTTCCCTTTCTACCCTTTTACATCTCTTGTCTTTTTTCTCATTTGCAGAAGACCTGCCTTCTCTTTCATATTTTCCTGACTTTATTTTGTTCTTTATTTCATATAAGAAAAAACTGTGATATTTATTCTTATATGCCTGATTTGGTCTCAAGGTGCATTTTCCCACAAATAATTCTAATTCATTCTTCTTTCCAGCAGAGTAACACTCTATTGTATATAAATACATTTTTCTTTATTGTATATAATATATTGTATATTGTATATATTGTATATTTCTATATTGTATATTGTATATAAATACATTTCTCTGCTAATGGCCATCTTCTAAGGTTTAGATATTATGAATTGTATTGCTATAAACATGGGTATGCATCTGCTTATGATCTCTGGTTACAGGACCAGTTTTCTACCACAACTCCCTCAGGTCATTTTGCAAATTATTAAAGCAGAACACCCAAGATAGCTAATTGCAGATAAATTTTATTGAGGTGGCTTGTAGTCACTTTTGGTGGCTTGTAGCCCAAGATAGCACAGTCCCATTAGCTTAAACTCTGACAACCAGACGGTAACAAATCACAGTTGAAACGCATACTGGAGCAAAAGACCACATCTTTTATAGCAGTGGAAAAAAGAGGCCAGGTGCGAATAAACTTGCTTATTTTATAAAAATCCTCCTGTGAGATCTCAAAGGGTCACCTGTGAACAGCTTCCTAAACATGCTGGACACTTACTATTTTTTCTTTGCTCTTTTCCTGGTCAGGTTGCAAGTTTTCTAGATCTTTCTGCTTCTTTATTATCACTGTAAATGCAATAGGAAAAATATCAGTAGCACTCATAGCACAACCCTGAGTGCTTTGCTGTTTTGAAATTTCCTCAGTCACATAAACTAGTCAGTCTCCTTTAAGGTTAATCTTCTATAGTGTCAACTTCTTTAGTGCTGTTTGAATTAGAATCCTCATTTTATTTGGGATCTTTTCAGTATGGCCTTTATAGATCACATTTCTGTAAGCCTTTTGGTCATCTGATCCCTTACCAGAATTCCCAGAGCACTGTGTTTACTCAGCTTTTTCTGCCCTGCTCCCCCAAACTCTTCCAATCTTTTCCTAAAAACCAATTCCAAATTCTCCTTCATGTTGTCTGACTTATGTGAATTAATGAACTCAATCTTTGGCAATAATTTTCTATATTAGTTATCTTTGCATTGTTACAATGAAATGATGAGATACCTAACTTTTTAAAGAGAAATGTTTTATTTAGTTCATAGTTTCAGAGAGTAAAGGGATGGCATCTGCACTAGCTCTGGCTTTCAGCAATTGTCACATCATGGTAAAAGCTCCATGGCTGTCAGAGAATTCACATTAATAAACAGGAAGACAGAGATAGATTGGAATCCCACAGTCCCTTCTGAGTGTACACACCCAGTAACCTAAGGGTCTGCCACCAGGACCTCCTACCTTCAAAGGTCTTACTACCTCTCTTGGGGACCAACTCCTACACTGAATTTTTAGGGGCATTCTTACAAATTTAAACTCCATTTAAAATACTTTCCTAGTGATAATTTCACCGACCATCTTAAGTTACAAATTCCTTCAATATTCCCACCCTATTTTTTCTGCTCTTCTCTTATACAGTCATACCCAGTTTATATACTATATTATACATTACTAGTTTTTATCAACTCTTTCTTCACTGAAACAAAAGCATCAAAATATCAGTATTGTTTTATTAATTACTATGTTCTCAGTGTCTCATAGATCCTCAATAAATGTGAATCACATTGAATATACCATTATTAGGGAATTTATAAAAATTCATAACAGGTAAGAAGAGGCTAGTCATAGTTAGAACCAATGGCAAAGGGAAGGTGGAGTTAGAGTACATAGTTAATTCCTCAATTTAACAGTTATTCCATGAGTGCTAATTGTGTGACTGGTACTGGGATTAGTGACTTCGGAAGCTCACAGTACCAAAAGCAAAAGGAAAGAGGGGTAACAGAATTAGAAAAAGAAAGAAAAATTACTGATGCATTGAGAATTAATGTGTGGTAGATAATGTTATTACCTCATTCATTTTAACCATGAAAATCAACTAAAATTCATCTTCTGCTATTATTGTCACAAACTGATGATTGTACTAAGTGATATACTTGGATCTGAATGGTAAAATGGAAGGAAAATACAAAGAATGAAAATGGCAAATTCTTTTTATATCACTTAGTAGGTTGAAATTTAGTCCCTGATGTGTATGGAAAACCACAGTTAAATCCACAGGAAAATGCACTATTGTAGGAGGAATGAGGGGAGAGGAAACTACATTTCATATATTAAGAAACAATCAAAATCACAGTAAGTCACAGAAATCAAGACCAAATTGAACATCTAAAATCTCAAGTCAGTATTTATTGCTTTCTCAAAATACATCTCAGGAAAGACAACTTCCAGTGTAGGAGGCAACTTCATGAATCAGAAGTGGATGCTTTCAGAATTTCATTTCATATATTTTGGAGGGATAAATTAGGATCAGCATAAACACTGTACACACTCCTTCTCCGTGATGTATATTTGCTAATATTATTTCAATCCTTGTCCTTCTGGGAATAGAAAGCTTTATGGAAATGTAATAGGAAGAAAACATGCTTAATGGGGCACACTACAGCAAACAGTATTGATCAATTTTGTTTTACTTGTAAGAATGATTGAATGTGCAAGTAATTGAGATGTCATTTTGTAGCTTGAACATTTTATTTTCAGGAATGGGTACTTTCTCTGAAAGAATTTATTTGAGAGAAAATAAAGAACCAGAGATGATGCATTGAGCTGGAAAAACATACCATTTGACAGGAAGATTTGTCTGGGTCACTCTCTTGATTTCATGGCACCATTTTGTATTATCAATGGTGAAATTTTGCCAGCTCAAGGCTAAAGCAAAGATTCTGTTCCAGTATTTCCAATTTTCTCTTCCTTCCTATGTTTTTTATTATATCGAATCACTACCCTCTTCCTTATCTGGTATTCTGTAACTGTTTTCTCAGAACTTGTACTGAAATGATTCAATAAACTCATTTGCCTTGAGGTGCAAATGTGATGAACACTACTTAAAGTGTGAGCACTGTGTACTTACACCTATTGGCAAATACACTTGCAGCCCATCTCAAGCAGCAATACAATTTAAGAGAAGACAATGAAAATGGTAAAATAGAGATGTTCTGGTAGCAAGCAAAGTTAAGCAGAGAAAAATATACCTCAACTTCTGAAAATGATGGGCTAGTGGATGTTTACTGATTATTTCTGCTGAAATAAAATTATTTTAAGATGTATTAAACCAGGTAAGAATGTAACCAGTCTATTTTTCTGTGTGACTTCAAAGTTCCAAAAGTTAAAAAAAAAATGAAGTTCCAAAAGTTTCAACTTTGTGTAAAATAAGGAAATATTTATTAAATATGGGTAAGAAAAATTTAAAATTAAAAACATATCCAAATTTAAATTGAGACCAAATCAGCAATCATCATGTATGTAGTTTAAAACAATTCTTATTCATAAATACCTCCCTGTCCATTTACCAAATACCTACTATTTCATCAGAAATTGGTTCATTCAGGTTACAGTACTGCTTCTAGTTAAACTGAAAACTTATCAGAAATATGAAATTCTATAAACCTAACCAAAGACTAATACTTTATAGTTCTTTTCCAACACAAGTCAGTAATACCAGCTTCCTCAAAAGGAAACCCACAGATGATATGTGATGTTAGTAAAAAAGTAATGAAATGCTTGAGACAAGTGACACCTTGAAATTAGCTTTATTATGCTGTTCATTTAAGCAAAGTCATGGAAAGGGAAAAATTGCCAGAAATAAGCAAAAGTTTCTAACCAAAGGACAAATGGAGTTTTTGGTAAGACTTTAAGAGGGTCTGATATGTAATTAAAATGGCATTACCTCTGAGTTCTAGTATGTTTCCATAAAAATAAGTATATATATATATATTATATATGTATATCAGTTACAATAACAATTAACATAATAAACTTGAGCTTTCATGTAAGGAGCTCAGCATCCAAGTGCTGCTTTTGCTTTAAAATCAATGAATCACGTAACATCTTTGAAGGGTTTTTAAAATAGTCATGTCCAATCAGGTAATGTATATGATTTAAATAAAATCTACATTGCTGTAATCTGTAAATGAAATTTAGTTGAGAGCTGTTTTATATAAAATAAATATTTACTACATATTTTGCCTGCTGTTAATTCTCAAAACCTATTACCATTATTACCCAGGGATGATGTATGTGAGTATAAACTTAATTTTTTTCTTATAAGATGGCGTAGCGAGGCAAGAGGTATATGAAACCACTGCAGTATGAGTTTAAGAGATTATAAAACTTTCTTTGATGGGAGTTACTCATCAGTAAAGGGTTTTCAGTGATTTAGGAATTGTTTCCTAAGCAATGAAAAGAATTGTAATTTACTCCAGCAAAGAATAGATTGAGGAGAGGACGTTTCCAAAGGGAAAAAAAAGAACATTTAAGATTTGGAATAGAGCTTTATGTAAGAAACACTGAGGAAAAGATGAACAATACTCCATAGAATGACTTGAATGTGAGTTTATCAATTTTAATTGTATCTCATAAGGAAAGAGAATATATTGGCAAGAATCATGACATAAGCACAAAGTTGGTTAAAATAGAACTAAGAACAACCAAAGAGTCTACTATGGAAGCTAATATAATTGTCAAAGGATGACATAGTAAAAGTTTCAATTTTAATATGGGTGACATTATGGGAAGTCAGATCTGTGAGCAAGAAAGAATAGCAATGAAAGTGAAAAAGAGAGAGTTAATTAAATATACATTGAACAGGAAAAAATGATGACAGGACAGCATAACTTTGGTGAAGAAACTGAATTTTTTAAATCAACATTGAAATTGGTCATGGTACACATTTCCTATTGCAATTTCTCATTAGATAGATGATACAGGGAATTTAAGAAAGTCTAAACTTTTGCTTAAAATAGCAGCACAATAATATTAGGTAGTTTTTTTTTTCATTTTCAGTTCATGATTTTCTATACTTTATGCTAAAATTGAAAATGAGAATCACTTTTAACTGAAATGGAGTCATATAAGGACACTGGTAATGAGTTTACATTATATACGCCTGTATCAATGAAAAAATATTTCAGTGGAAATTGCTTGCAAGCAGAGAAAATTGAGAGATTAAAACTCAGAAGAAATTAGCAGTAAGAATATGTAATTCAGTTTAATGTAAGTATGTTTCAGATTTAGACTCTCAAAATATTCTCATTGGCATTTTAGGAAAATATGAACTTGACCAAAGTAATGTAGGGGGAACATAGAAGACAATTCACTGGCATGTTTGTAATCTACTTAAAACTATTCAGTTTCTTCCCTTAGCTCAAGAGAAAGAGTTAAGATTTATTAATCAGACTTAAATAACTATTCTTTTTCTTACCCTTTCCTATCAATCTACACTTATCTCTTAGTGCTTTAGATTACAAACTCTATTAACCAAATGCAGGAAACTGTTGCATATGAATTAAGCTCTATATTTTAGATATATGTTTTTGAGATATTTTCTAACTTTTGATTGATATGTTGAATGAGCTGAGAAGTTTTGAGTAGGGCAAATATCAGATGATATTCTGCACCAAAAAAAGATGCAAAATCATGTGATATGAGTGTGAAATTCCTATTCATTTCACTAAGACTTAATATTGACTATTATTCTTTGTTTTTTTGTTTTGTTTTGTTTTGTTTTGTTTTGCTTTGTTTCTATGGTTAATTTTAATGAAGGAAGCAGAAACAACATGGGGAGGCAATGAGTAGACACCTGCCATTTACAATTTGTTTCATTTTGAAAGTGGCAAAGAGCCATACCCTATTTTCAAAAGATTATTTGTTATTTCTCCAAAAGAACTATGAGCCTACAGAGTGTGTGTCATAGATTTTCTTGGTTCCATCTTCAAAATTTAACTATGATATCCACAAAATGTTTTCAAAATACAATGACATCTTGGTTGTCAAATGGATGCAAGCTCAAACTTTCTTACTCAAACAATAGTGAAAAAATATGCTCGGTATTCCTAACTTTGTTCAATGGTAAAAGTGAAAATTCATTTTGAAAAAACCTGTATGCACTGAGGGTGACACACCTCCATCTTGCTGTAGATACACCGAGACGCTTCTTCAGTCTAAGCATTATTCACGCCCAGAAAGCCAGTAGTGTTTGTGTTAAAACATTCATCATTGTGCTTCTTTCTTATCTTAGTTGTGTAACCATTGCTCCAAAGAAAATTACTGACACCAGTAGTCAAAATAAGAGATAAAGTGTTAGACCTACACTAGAATTAACAAAAAGAAACCAGTGCAGTTTTGTTAAAGTCCTGGAAAAATGAATTTATATGTGCAATTTTGGGGCCTCAGAACAAATTATTTGGTTTTTCCATTATTTCTTATGGAAGAATATATTCAACTCTCAAACTTTTTAATGTTCAGACACAAATTTAGAACTAATTGATTTTGACTACTGCTGCATTCTTCAACATTGGATGAGAAATATTATTTCTATATTCTAAAATTTGCAATAATTTTTTGAGCAGAAAAATGGTGTAGAATCCTGCAGTGTCACGTTCTCTTCAGGACTTGGACTCGTGACACCTGGAAAACAACTTAGCAAAAAGAAAAGGCAGAAAAGCTCTGGAATTAAGAAAAATCTAAGTGGAAAACTAGAAATCACAGAGAAACTTAAGAATCTGAAGGCAAAACACAGGGAAAGGCAAGATGGAGGCTGAAATGCTAACCTTTGATCTGGGGAAAGTGACCTGTCTCTATAAACACGAAGTAAGCTCAAGGTGGGTCAGCAACCCCGGGGAGAAGCAAATCAGAGTCTAGTCTGAGAAGAGCCTGAAGCTATTGTAAACTGCAAAAACAGTGTGGGGTTTTACTCTGAAAGTAACTGCTTCTCCGTGGAAGCCTAGGAATAGAGAAGAAATCCATCAACAGCACCTGCCATCCTGAGAGTGTTGAAACAAGAGCCATTTGGGGAAGGATTTAATTGTTTATGACTGAGCTCTTACAAGAAGCAAAAAATACAGAACTATACTTCAGGATTTCTAGGGTCATCCAACCACACTGACTGCATCAAAGACAGCCACAAGAGGCAGACACAGATACAGTAATAGACAAAATCACACAATCAAGCTTAACTATCATATAGATTCTCTTATGAGAAATGCAAAGTATCAATGATTTAAGAGCAAAGTAAAAGACAAATAATAGGAAACAGGTAGGGTTTTTTTGTAAATATGAAGTGAACAAAAGATCGAGAGAGGGAAGAGAAGTAATAAAAATAAAGATGTGTTATGAACATGTGCCAACAACCCCTCATGATGAATGTAATCATAATATATTGCAAACGTGTACTAATGAAAAAATTAAACATTTTCCCAATCATTTGAGCAATTTAAAGAATCAGTATTCAATATACCATGATTTTGATAATTTGATGACCCATTCTCTCTGGATCTTGTATGAATATTATATCTTTACCCATTATGTTTTCTACTTGGTAGATTTTTGTGTTCTGTTCGTACAAGAGCCAACTTATGATTACTCTAATTTTACATGAATTTTTATATAGTTTTAAATCAGTATAATACAAATTGTATACCTATGTGCCATTTTTATATTTTACCTTTTCACAAAGTTAGACATTGCATGAAGTCTGTCTCTCTGCCTTTTACCATTTGTAAATGCACATCATGGCATATTGACTGGAATGAATAGCAACCGCTTGCTGAATAAGAATTAAAGCAACGATGTGATCAGTTACTAGAACAAATAGTGTCAATAAGTTGGGTAGGAAAGAGTCAGAGGATCAGCTAACTACCATTTAGAGAAATTTTCCTTGTTGTTAAACATATCCTCAGCTATAGGTAACCAATTAGCCACTAAATGGTATATCTCCATTAACTTAACAGTTAGTAAAAATTGAAGAAGAAATTTAGAAATACTTTGAGAGTATTGGGATGCATGTGAGTTATCACAAATGAGTAGACACTAGATGAAAAAATAGTTTTAAAAAAGAATACAGACAGAGACAGAGAAAAAGGTTATAGTATGAGTTCTGTGTTAAACAATTTTTGTGTTTCTTAAATTTTTCAATAGTCAATTAGTAAGAAAAAAGCTATCTGAAATTCTAGAATTCCACACACTTTCAGTTCATTTGATAAGACAAAGTAATAAAAATGTAAGAGATTATTTTCAAACATAACACCTTAGAAGTTCCTGAATTATCATATTTTATCTTCATAACCCTATAAAAAATACTGTTACTTTTCTCTAGTCACTTAACTGTAGCTTTAGAAATGAGAAAAATGAATGTAGCAGAAAAAAGGCAAAGCTGAGCTTATTTTTCTTGGATTTTAATTTGCCACAAGAAATTTTTTCCTTAAATTATCACTAAACCTCAAATTTTCTCTATACTTTTGTACAGAATTACTTTTAACAATTTATTCAATAATTCTAGTTGTTTTCAAATCAACATTATAAATCATCTAGTCTGTAAGCAGTAGAAGAAGTTCTTCTCTGGTGACATTTTATAACACCTTAATATGTATAGGATTCTGCTGCTAAAGGTTACAGGAATAACACCCAATGCCTCAGGATGTGCACCCTACCTTTGAGACAGTGAAATAAGTGACATCAAGAGAAAATTTCTCATTATCTGTAGGCAGCAACTTCTCCAAGACCTAAGCCAGAATTAGACTTTATTTTCAGACCCATTGTCCATAAGTAGCAATTCTACTTAGACCTCACACATTTTCTAACTTTGTTTTATGACAGAAAAGCCTTTGTAGATTGTAGGCTGTTGATTCCTCCCCAGAATCCCAGAAGTACACCCAGTCTAGGGTAACAACTTGTCTTCAGTGTCCTTCCAGTTTAGAATTTTGTATTCTCTTGGTCTTGAAATGCCCAGGGGTCTTGCTGCATCTCCTGAATGTATAAGACATTTTACTGGTCACAACTGTCATCTATATATTTAACGATATATATTATTTGAATTCACGCTTCTTTTAGAAAATTTGTCCCATCAGGTAGCATTTTTATTTTTGTTTTTTCCTTAAGTCAATAGCAGGCATATTATAATGTGACTAAAATTGTTGTCTTCTGGACACTAAAGACCACAAAGAATTCCCAGTCATCTTCCATAGTAAATATTTTGAAATTATCTACTTTTCTAACTTGAAATGCAAAGTATTTTAAGATAGTGTGGTATTTATGGTTTGAGGGTGGAGTTTAGGTACATTTAGTAATTTTTTAAAGAGCTTAGGTTTTTTAACTAGAAGAGAAATTTCACTTAAATTTCTCAAATAATGGTGCCATTTTATTCAGTAGTTCAAAGAGGAAGATATTCATTTCAAGGGCTTTATTCAAGGTATTTGCATTTATATTATGTAGTGTTATTTCCAACACTTTATGAGCAATCCCAAATGAAAAATAACTTTTCTTAACAGGAATCAAAGGTGACATAGTACTGCTAATGCCAACTTTCTGAAGCATGGATGACTAGTGGTCTATGTTAGCAAAATATGCTGGGCTTGCAAATATTATTCTTGCTTTTTTTTTTTCTTTTACATTTCCATCTATAAATGTATGTAATTTTCTTGGTAGAGCAGACCAAAGAATGTTTCTTGGAAATATTCCCATCCCTTCAGAAATGCATTCAGTTCTCTAGGAGTTTAGTTGAGGTCAGATGAGGTGCAAGATTGGTTTAGTTTACTGATCAAAATAAATAAATAAAGCAAGTACATCCATTCAGCTTGATGTCCAATTTGTTATACATCATGGTTATATGAACAGAAAAGTCATAATTTAAAGACTCCAATATGTACCACTGACCAAAATGGATAAAAGACTCAGCAGAAAAAGAAAAAGAAATTTGCTGCACAAGCAATATTTTGTTTCCTTTTTCTGTACTGAGAACAGTTCATTGCTATTTGGTACAAAGTAAAAAACAATCTTGAAAACTGTGTTCCAAATGCAAGAGTAAGAATTAAAGATATATAGGACAGAAAATACTAAATAAATTTGTTTATTGCAACCAATAAAGAAATATTAGGATTAGCTACTGTTGACGCTGTAAGGAGGTAATTGGTAGAGAAAAGGAAGCTTTTCCAGTGGTAATCATAAAAGGAGTTACACAGAGTACAGTTGAAATTTGCCAGTCCAACATTAGAAATTAATAATGAAAGTCCAATTAAGATATGTCCAAATCTCAATTCCTATTTAAGATAAAGCTCACTCAGTATCATTTGGTATATTTATTCTGGTCCTGAAAACACTAGTATTAAGTATTCACAGCTGTATGTTAATGCTTATAGATGGTGTTGTGGTAAGAGAGACCATTTCTCCCTTCACTGATATATTATTTTAAAATGATTTCTTATTTTTCATTTTGGTTAACTCTTTCTTGACATTTATTACTTGGACTGCAGTTAGTATATTTACCTTCACAAAGTCACTATACTTTTGGTTCCCTTATCAAACTAGTTATGTTTCACAGATTAGGAAAACAGTGCAAATTTGGTACAGATGTACATCATAGTAGTGTAATAATTTTTAAATTATGATTTTTAGTTAATTTACTATAAACAAAAGAAATAAATGTATAAATTTTGCAATATTTACTTTCATGCCTATAGAATTATAGGTATTGTGCTTTTTTTTTTACAGTTCAAGTTATCAGTTCTGAGATGCATAGAAAAGTTAGGAAAGGAGAATTTTCTATCTGGTGATTGTGAACAAGATAGTCTAGAACATTATAATAAGAAATCATAGACAAAATTAATATATGCATATTATATGTAACTAATATGCATATATATGGACTAATTATATGTGTTGGTGTCTATCTGTGGCTCTGAATGTGTGTGTTGCATTTAAAGCACCAGACACCTAAAAAACTCGTGAGAAGTTCCCAGACTGGTACAAAGGAAGAATTAATGTGCCTTAAGATTCTTATTCCAGTACTTGTGTCTGCTTTTCCTATGGGAGATTGTTAAATCCAAAATTGGAATGTTGAGCACTTTTGTTATCTAAGAGATACTAACTTTATAGATGAGTACAGTGAATTACCAAGAGAGTGTAATCACAATTTTTTGAATTGGGATCCTACAAAGGGGCAGCATCAGAGAAATACGGATGATCCTGTAGAATGTAAAGGTATTGCACTTTCAGACACAGGACCTCATGTATCTCACCTCCACACACCACATAACAACACCCTGGATTTCTATTACTTCCTGGAACCTAAACAGAGCAAAGATAGATTATCTTTGAAACAAAATGCAACAGTCTGATTCAAAAATGTATTTCCAGATACTTTCTGTCTTGTTATGTCCAATATACAAATAAACAATAATGATACTCACTTGAAGATTTAAATAGGAAATACATCTAAAAAACTAAAAAAGCCAGGCATGGTAGTGCACAGCTATATGTAATCCCTGCATTTGGGAATCTGAGGCAGGAGCATTGCTTCGAGTTTGACACTAATCTGGGCAACAAATTGAGTTTAAGGCCAGCCTGAAAAATTATTTATCTCAAAAAAGACAAATAATAACTAATTAATTAATTAAAATAAAAATTAAGAAAATGCACATTATAGTCATTAGTTATGGCCTTTACAATGTGTATTTTGAGATAATTAATTAATAAAATCATGGATATTAAAAAATAATTGGAGGGCTGTGCATATAGTTCAGTGGCACAGCACCCGCCTGGCAAGCATGAGGTCCTCCCAGGACAAAAATAATAATAATAATAATAATAATAATAATAATAATAATTGGAGAGAGAAAATTGAAATTCTATAACTAAGAAATAAAGCAATTTAAAGCATAAGTTTGAGAAATGAGTTTACCAAATATTAAATTGAATAAAAATGAGTAATTCAGTGAGATAGAAGCTAATACCTAAAATGAAAGATAAAGAGAAAACCAAATCAAAAGCAGTACAAAGTGAACATAGAATGCCAAATAAGAAACTCTTATTTATATATATTTGGACTCCTAGCACAAAGAGAGAAAATGAGATAAAGTCATATCTGAAAATACAATAACTACTAATTTTTAAAACTCATGAAAGACAGACAAACTCTTAACTAAAATAAAAATCCATAGTAAAGCTCATCAAATTTGTATTGAAAAAACCTAAAACCACAAACAAAGTATTAAAACAAACAGGATAATAAAAAAGCACTTTCAAATAGCATCAACTTGGCTACTGAATTCAGCACAAAGAAGAATGCCAAATATAATAAAATGCCATAAGGCACTGAAAGAAATAATTTTCAATCTACCATTCTAAATCCAGCAAAACTTATTCTTCCAGAAATTAAAATACAAATAACTATCCCTTAAAAATAAAAGAATATGATCATCATAATTATAGTAAAGAATATACTGAAGGGCATTCTTTAGGAAGAAGGAAAATCATCACAAAGTAAAAGATTGAAATACCAAGAAAAGCAACAGAACTAGGAATTAATGCTGAATATTTACTGCATAAAACAACAAGAAACACTTTTGAATTTAAAATATACTTTGATTATAAGTTTAGGGTTTATGATTTCAGAATTTACATTATTATGTATACATTGAGTAATTCTAAAAGTAAAACATATTCTAGTTTGTAAGACCAGGCTCATTAGAATTAAAATAATTGAGATCATGCACAATTCATTCTCTGACTAAAACGTAAGTTACTGAAAGACTGATAATAAAAACTGGAATCATTATTACATTTAGAAATTAAGAAATGTGCTTCTTAATCCAAAGTTCTAGTGAATAAATTAAAGTGAAAATTACAATACAATTGCATTTTAATGACAAAGAAATTTGTAAGCCTCAAATATTATGGATGCAGTAAAAATGTGCTTAAGAGACATTCATTAGCATTAATATATGACTATATAGACAATATATTCTTAGTTCTAGGAAACAAGACTAAGAATACAATTTAAGAAATTTTTAAAAGGTTCCAAGCAAAACAGAGCATAAATAGAATAAATATAGATTAAACATTTCTTACCCTGTTAATGACAAAGCCAGTAAGATGACAAATCTGTCCCCAAGAGTAGTTGAGGAGCTGAGTATTATAGGCATTTAAAATATGAATGCTACAAATGAAATTACCAGATTAAATACAAAATTTGTTATTGTTTAATCAGGCAATAATATTCAATGTTATCTTTTCTACTGGTACAGAACCTACCATTAAATTTGTATCTTAGAAATGTTTAGTCTTTCCTTAAATGATAAAAAGCAAAGTGTCATACAGGTAACATCTCCTAGAAATAAATCAGGGGTAAGCCTGTTAAATAATGTCCTCATGAAAATAGAAAGTTCTTTTCTGTTTCACCTTATTTCCAAGCTTTGAATGAGTTTCTTGACTCAAGTATTTATGAAATATAAATTCTATAGCATTTTCAACAAAACATGTAAATCCAGATTTAAAGAATTTTCTACCTTGTCTGAAAATTAAGACTAAAATCTATCACAGGAAAATTTAACTATAATTAATATGTATTTAATAGTTAAATTTTTCAGTTGCAATGAAAAGAAACAGAGAGAGTCCTGACAACAGTGAAAGGGGCTTTTTAACTCTTCACAGTTCTATACAGAAGAACCAACAAGACAAAAGACAAAGTAATCAAAAATCTAAAATCATCTTCTAAAACTTCTGCTACAGTATTGCAACCACTGATCTATGTCTTAGGGTGGAAAATTCTCAGCCTTAATGGATGAAGAAAGCTTATAATTAATTTTCGTGTTGTTGACGTAGATTCTGTATTGCAGGAAATGTCTAATTATATGTAGACCTAACTGCAAAGCTTTTACATGAGTCCCTTTTGAATTCTTATCATTTGACCTCTGCACCTTAACTTTTACTATCTATCTAGTCCTCAGGAAACATACTAAGTGATTTACATGTGTTTAGCTAATCTTTCAAATAATTCTATAGGTAGGCAATGTTTTTTACTGCATATTATAAATGATGAAATTGATGCTGAGTATGGAAAACAAATGTGTAGTAAGTTAACTACCTCATAAAAGAGGAAAAAAACCAGGATTTCAGCTTAGAGATTTTTATTTCTGTATTTTTAATTATCTTATATGGCTTTGAATTGCATCACATGCAGGATAGTGTGCACTAGCTTATCCAACTTGCAAGGCACATGTCTAGCTTGCCTGGGCCACACTGACTGAACAGGAATTGTCTTGGGCTTCATATAAAATATAAAAGAGACAATGTACTTCATGTGTACAGGTAACAAGGCTTCATTTTTGGAAAAAAAATAGTTTCTATTTAACTGGGCAGCTCCAACCCACGGATGAGAGGTTGGACCTGCACTTAAACCACTGTGGTGGTTACATGCACAGATAAATAGGAACAGAGTAATTTTAACCATGTGTTCAAGGAAAAGTAAATCAGAAAACAGAATCACTGAACTATCTGTTCAGCTAAGTTTTAGATTTCAGAGTAGTTTAGAGAAGAAATGATATTTTAGAAAAACGAACATTCTAATCCAAATTTGAACATTGACTGATAATTATGTTGGAATCTCTCAATCAAGCTAAATGTAGTTATTTACTGAAAAGCTGAGTATAAGATAAATCATTTTTATATTTAATGGAGAGCATGGAAAAGAAAATTCTCTGAGAATTAGCCTTTCTCCCTGAAGCCACGCTGCATAAGAAATCAAATTGTTGCTTCTTAAATTTGTACCCTAACATGGACCCTAACATTTGTACCCCGCTAGGATTTTCAAAGTGAAACTTGACCCTTGGTCTATATTAACATAGCTATATGGAAAAGTCTGCACAGATGTTATAAAAGGAAATGTTAAAAAAGAGAGCAATGCTACGAACGAATATTTCCTAGATTCCTTTGTATCAGTGATGTGCTCCTTGGTATATGTACTGCAAAAGCAAGAACAGTGATGTATCCTTATGAAGACTTGTGACTCTAAAGTTGTTTTCAAGAAGTGCGTGATCTTAAGGATCATTTTTTTAAATTAGGTTGTCATTCTAGTTACTATTGCTCTATACTAAACCCATCCAAAAGTGATTATGTAAGTCACTGTTTTCTAATGCACACAAATTAAGAGAGACCTCAATAGGATTGGTTTGTATCTTTGCCTCATTATGTTGATTCCTAGGTGACTAAGGGTTGAAATCATCCAATGGTTCCTTACTTGTATATGTAATGATTAATGCTGGCTGTTAAAAAAAAGATGCTGGCTGAAAGCTCAAACTCCTACTTTTGTTTCCCTGTATAAATTATTTGATTTCCCTGTAACTGGGACACAGTATGTAACAACTGCAATTTAAAGGAGAGGTGATTTTTGGCTCACAGTTTCAGTGATTTTGTTCCATGGTAAGTTAGCTCCAAGATAGAAACAGAATGGCCAAATGCCATGATGGAGAAAGATTGTTCACCATATTATGGTCAAGAATCACATAGGCAAAGCAGGAACCAGGGACTAGTATCCTTTTCAGTCATGACACCAGTGCTCTCACTTTCCGACCAGATTTCACCTAGGGACATGAGATTTTGAGGGAGAGGGGGAGATTTTACCTCTAACTGATGATATTCCATTCTTGTCCCTCCAATGTGTCCATCTTATTATGCAAAATGCACTTAGTTCATCTCTAAGAGTTACCAGATCTTAGTTGTTCCAACATTGCTGAAAATATGAAGTTCAAAATCTCCTGTCAGAACCAAAACCCATCTAAAAGATCAAAAAGAAAATGAAACACTTCCAACATACAGTGGTTCCGGATGAGCATTCCTATTGCAAAGGGAAGGAACAGAGAAACTGATAGTAAAACCAAAGTTCAATCAAATCTCAGCATTGCAAATATTAAATCTAATAGCTATATGGCAAGCATCCAATGCAAATTATGAGGCAATTATGTGATGCACAAGGGCTTTGACCAGGCTTTCTTACTGCCATGGTGGTGATTTTCACTTGTACTATTTATTATTTTGTCCAAAATTTAGCATGTCTTTGAGGTTGTTGGTTCTCCCTCATACTCAAGAGGTTCTGAATTTGAAGCATGTGCAAGGGTAAACTAGAAAAGTTGGACTGATTCCAGGGAAAAGGAAATCCTATGGAGACACCTGAAGCAAGAGACTGAGAGGAAGGCAGAAAAGAAGCAAGGAAAAAGTCCGAGTTATTGGTCACAAAAAGGAGAAATTATACCTAGTGTAGCTGAACCCAGAGTGTTTATCAGGAACCAATGGTTAAAGCCTGATTTTATGATATAACTATGGGAACAGAGTGAGTGGTATGGTTTGAAAATATTGCTTTAAGAGAATAGATAATAGATCAGAGTGAGAGAACAACATGAAAAGGGTATATTCAATTAAGGAGATTTTGTGGTAGTCCACTGAGAAAATGGCACCAAAGACTAGAATAGTTGCTGGGTAAGTCAGTAAAAGTGGGCAGAGTCAAAGTTAATCCATTATCCTGGGCATAAAGAGTCAGGGAAAGTTTCCATGTGGATACGAAAATTGGCTGAATTCCCAAGTAGCTGATAAACAAGAAGCACTTGGGATTTGATTAAATAAGGAATTCTCAAGTAAGAAAAATAGTATAAAAATGTACATTAGGTTAAAAAGAATAAAATCTAACCAAACAAAACAATGAGAATGATACAGGGTTTCAAAACAAGATAATAGGGTTTGTTTTTATTTTGTTTGATTTTACTGTGTCTGAAGGTATGGGCAGCTCTTTTGAAGACAGCAAGAGACATTGTGGTAACCATTGTTGATTTCCTGTGATCTGATTTTGAAATCATGTGTCACTTAAACTGTCTTGCTTTGATTGGCTTTATTCTGTTTTACTTTGCTTGATTTTAAAAATACACATTAGAATGTGCTAAGGTCGTGTGCTGGAGTTAAATAGAAGTTTTTGGTTGAGTTCTTATGACTTGAAAGTCTTCAATATTAACTAGATGAAGAGAGACCTTAGTTATTAGCCTAAAAAGACTCCAGGATTAATTTAGTTAAGTCTAGTGATCTTATTCTGATATCATATTGGAACAAATAAAATTTATTATTCTATAAATAAAATAGACTTTAATTCTCAGCTGTTATTTATCAGAGCTGTGATCTTATAGAAGTTATATAACCTTCCCAATCTTTATCTCACAAATGTAAGCTTTATCAAAAATATACAGAAAATAATAATGCCTACCTCACAAAATTGTAGGAAAGATTAAATTAAATCATGTGTTCTTCATGGAGTGTCACCATGTATTGCATGTCCCTAAATGTTAACTATTCCTATTGTTTCTGTAAGTATACTTGCTACTGTTGCTTGTTACCTTAAACCATTTCCCTGAAGAACTTATAACATGCACAGAAAATATACGCTATTATTATCAGGAACACTTGTTTTAGGAGATGGAGTTTCAGGTGGAGACTATGATAAACATGGTAGTTGAACTGCTATCCCATAGGTCTCAATCCTGCTATGAGTAGCCATGGAGGATTCATAACTTTAAATTCTTTCCCACAACCTCAACCCTATACTGATGCAACTTCCCCCCTTCCCCAGGTATTCAGTGAACTACCTGGATCCAATAATTCTCATGACCATTATTTCAATTCCACAAGTATAAATTAAATTAAATATCGATGTGACCTAAGTATCACGCTGATGCAATCCCTAAATTATTGATTCTTATTGTCTGGGGAACAGGAATGGAAATGTTTAAGTTCTGTTGCCATAAAACTGAGGTCAGTCAGGGATGAGAGATGCCCTGCATTGTGTGGTGGTCTTGGCTCTTGGATCTTCTCTGAGAAGATTTGCAGGGAGGTCTACATATGGGACTTAGAGTCAGAAAATACAAGTTGTAAAAGCACTTTATTGAGCAGGAAATAGAGTAGTTTTATGAGAGACAATAATACACTTGGGCGAGTCTAAGCAAGCAAGGTCTAAAGGAAGCATCTCCCTGAGTGTTAAGCTAGGTTTCCTTTAGAAGCCTCAGACCTGAGACTCCTCTTCGAACTGGGAAGTCACAGGGCATAAAGTACTTTATTCAGAAAGCCTGGAGCTCATAATTCAGGAAATCTAGACTATTTTTTGTTTCACTCAGGGCCACACTGCCAGTTTCTGGAATTCACCTCCTTTCTGGCTAACTACAGATTCTGTCAAACCATGATCATATTTATTCATCTTCATAAGAAATAACCGGAAAACAAGAATATAAGAAGCAGGGGTGTGCTGGGGATTTAGCTCAGTGGCATAAACGCCTGCCTTGCAAGTAGGCAGTCGTGAGTTCGATCCCTGGTACTGATAAAAAAAAAAAAAGAAGAAGAAGAAGCAGGGGGTGTGACCTTCATGTGATCACTTTGCAGTGATGTGAAATTACCCAGGTATGCCCATGAGTGTGTGCCAATTTAGCACAGTTGAGTTTTAAGACTCATGTGCTATGATACAGGGAGATTAGCTGGCAAGGAAAGGCACTGCATTTCTTTTTCTGCTCAGCTGAGGATGTGTTGAAGGAAATGTGTTTGCTATTGTCTCTGGTGGCTGTCCTTATCGAAAATAACTGAGACTCTAAAGAAAGAGTCTGTAAATGACTTTCCAGGTCATAGCATAATAATTTCAAAAACCTCTTCCTGAAAATATTCTCGTATACATATATGTATATGTTATGTTTATATTATTAAGGTTGCTCTAAACTCAATGAATGTCACTTTTTTTCTTTTTACTAAATTTTTCTTAAGGTTTTTTAGGCAGTGCAACATGGACTTGATCCTTTTCCACAAAGATGGTTGCCTCTAGCACCTCGTACAGAAAAATTCAATTAAATTAAAATCTAATTTTCAAGTACATCTCGTGGTTTATTCAAAGTGGAAAATAACTCATACTATGAACTTTTAGACTTCAGGCAGAGTACATTAATGTTATTTTGCTTTAATAATCTGTTTCTGAACCTTGATATTTTGTTTTGCTTTTTTTAGAAAGGCTTGGGGGTAGGGAACATATAAGTACTATGACCATATTTAGCTTTTTTTTTAGACAGTGTAACAAGACCCGCAGATCCAAAACACAGTCCTAGAAAGGACTAATCTCCCTTCACTTTCTGTTTATAGCTTTCACCCTAATAGTACAGGATCAGATTTAAACTCTGCCACTTTAAATCAGCTTTGAATCTTGCATCTAACTCTTCTCCTGGGTTTTAGTGCCATATTGCAATGTTAAAGTGTAAAACTCTGCATCTGCTGAGGCATTTGGCTGGAAAAGCAAGTATGTCAATGGCCGTCCCTCGCTGCCATCACACATATGGAAATTCTGTGTTCAGCTCTGCCATCTGGTCGTTAGGCCTAGATTCACTTTTCATTGAATAAGGACCATCTACCATATCGCCATCTCGTACAATATGCTATCCTTTCCATCACACTATTTTGCAGGTTTTCTAATGACATTTTCTTTTCCTCACAACCTTTTCTTTTTTAGCAAATATTCTACAAAGAGCAACTTTCAGTGACATTTGAAAAAAATTAAAAGAGAAAAATATACAATGCTGTGGTTATAATTTGAATAAGAACAATTAAAATTTCATATCATCACAAGCATAAAGCTAAGAGTTTCACAGTGAAAAATGTTGTGTGTTGTGCCTTGAAAATTTCCAAGATAACCTTATACATATCCTAACCAAGACTGCCCACATTACATTATGAAAAAATGTGTGTTTATTGCTCCTGCTTTTATATTCCCCTATTTATAAAGTTGTTATTTTGAGACTGAATGACATTCCCTTTTCTATTACATGGAGGAAGTCCCAGGGTATTTTACAAACCCTACTCTTATGTATTCTCTCCATCACTAAACAATTCTCACATAAGGAAGACACAAACACCTGACTAGTTAATTCATTAACTCAAACTTAACATCTTCTTATTGAGAGGAAAGAATAAAATTACAGCCAGAAAATAAGCATCGACTTAACTCAAAAGTTTAAAGGAAAATATTCAGAAGTCAATATGATTATTTGGATATGCAGGGATAGAATTTAGCTGAAACTTCATTAGGATGATGTAAAATAAAAGTAATTTAAAATCTGTAGTCAGATTCTGTGAAACCAAAGATGGTAGTGCAAGACTGAGTTCAGGAAGAGTTGTATATAATGGAAGCTTATTTTTTCCCTACTGAAGATTGAACCCAAGACATTTTGCAGTGAGCTATATCAGTGTGACCATTAATTGTGATGTCAGCTTGAATGGATTAAGAAATTCCTAGCAGATTACTGGAGCACAATCCTGGGCATGTCTGGATGATTGACATGTAAGTTGAGAATGGAGAAGAGGACTCATGCTGGATGTGAGTGGCACCACCAATTTGTTTGTTACCTAGACAGAATAAAAAGGAAGGAAAAGAAGAGAAAAAGCCTGCCTTTTTGCTTCCTCAGAATAGCTCTGTTATTTGTCACCATCTTTGGATGTCTGACTCTAGCTCTGTCAGCCCTCCATCAAAGACTCTTCAGTTTTCCAACGGGGACTTGCACCAGACTCGGCAGTGAGCTCCAGGCCTCTGACTTGTAATTGCATCTTTCAGCTCCCCAGTGCACAGATGGCTCTTTTGCATTTTTCCACCTCTGCTTCTTTAAGCATCTATTGTTTGCCTACCTTATAAATCATACATATGTCTGATTATCTAGTGAGCCTTACCTGACCCAATTGACTGTCATGTTTAAGTACATATGTATGTACATATGTATGTATTTTGGGACAGACTCCCTAACTCACTAAGTGTCTCAAGCAAGACTCGAAGTTGTGATCTCACCTTCCCAAAGTACAGGAATTATAAGCATGTACCACCATGCCTGAATGAACCTTATATTTTATATTCAGAAATATTCCTAAATTCTCTCCACAACTTTACTACACTTTTCAACCACTAATCTCACTTCCATCAGAATTTAATCAACACGATTCATTCTAAAAGGAATCTCTTTGGACATATGCTTAAGTAAGTTGCACACACAGTCACTACAAAAATATAAAATCTGGGTGGAACTCAATACTCTGCCTCTCTAACAATTGTCTGGTTAACACCAGGGTGTTTGCCTGAGTAGGACACCTAACTTTACATAAATGTAATGTTCATGCTCCTCCAAAGGAACTTCCTTAGGCTTGGAAGTGTGCAAATTTCATTCAATAAAAATCTTCTATGTGGTAAGCATGGTGCAGTGTCTATTGTTTCATGATGGAAATCTCAGAAATTCTGGGCAATAGCACTTATTTTCCCATTATATAGGTTATGAGCTTAGAAAATAATTGTTGAAGGTTGCCAACCTCAAATTCTGAGCTATTTACCCTACTCTGTTTTTCTTTGCTGAGTCACAAGGTAGAGTTAGATATTTAAGATGCTACTTTACCCACAACTCTTTTCACCTTAAAGACCCCCTGTATCTCTGAAATATTCATGCATACCTGAAACCCAGGATACTCTCTATTTATAATCAAGTCATGTTTATTAAAATAAAACAAATGGGCTCACATAAGGCAAACTTACCCAACAAGGAATGAGTTACAGTGGGGTATAATTATAAAGACCAAATTTTCTGAAGTCACAGAAGCTCAGTTAAAATATATTCTTTTCTACTTACTGGTTGTGTGACTTTGGTCAAGGTTATTCTTGGCCCTGAGTCTCAATTTTCTCATCTGTATTGAGTGACTATCATAAAAATGCAGGGAATTGTTGTGATAATTACTTTTAAATGCAGAATTCTTAGGACCATGCTAATGCATATTATAGCTTAATAAGGAATCATTTTATTATTGTTAATAGGGAGTAACCTTGTGATAGAATAATATACTGTACAGTTTAAAAGGACACACAGCACTGGCTCTCAACTTTTTGCACATTGTAATCACTTGGGAAGTTTTTTTACATTCCTGGTATTGAACCTCACAGCCAATGTTTTTGTTTAAATTATAAAGTGTGGATACTTAACTCAATACCAATAGGTTTAAAATGATCCCAATACTTTTAGATAATAATGTTCAACATTAATTCCAGATCAATTGAATAAGCTCCCTAGATGATGATAGTCTGAAGAAATGTTAGAGAATCACTGTTTCAGATAAATACACCACTAACTTTACACTGTGGCTCCACAATTGAATCATTGTAGGAGATAAAATATGCTGGTTATTGGGTCTGATCCTATATCAACTGATGTCTAATTTTTAGTGGTAAGACCCAATATGTTAAAGTTTGCTTCAAATCATTGCAAAAATTAAAATCATCTGGGTTGAAGATCCAATATTTCATTATCACTACAACATTAGTGTGGATCACAATAAACTGGAGTAATTGTTGAAGTACTGCTAGGATCCAAAATTTCAGAATCTCTGGATTAATTTTAGATGGTGATATTTAATTTTAATTTCTCACAAGTTCTCAGGTGATGTTGCTGAATACAGTCCCATCAAATAAAATAGTAAATAATGAATGTGCACAGATATGCTTTAAAATGGGAAAGCTGGATGGGGAATAGACTATATTATTACCAAGTACTTCTCACAAAACATTTATTACTTACAAAAGATAAAAGAACATCTTGGAAAAGTCTGTCTGACATCACCTTAATCAACTGATCTAAGTGAACATCAGTTATGACAAACATAAAAATTATACTCAAGATGAACTTGCAGGACCCAGGATCTCCAGCCAGTGGCACACACGGGGCCATGCTAGACCCGGGCCACTCCCATGACTCCCACTGTCCCAGCAGATGACCTTGAGGGACCCAGGAATGCCAGCCAGTGGCACGCATGGGGCCATGCTAAACCTGGGCTTCTCCCACAACCCCTGACATCTGGCAGATCACCTTGCCAGACCCAGGAACTCCTGCCAGTGCTGCAGACTGGCAGGGCCAGAATTGGGCCCCTCTCATGTCCCCCCAGTCCAGGCCACCCACCTCAGTATCTAGGAACTCCAGCCTGTGATATGAGTCTCTGCAGTCCCACTGCTGCCATCCATCAGGGACCGCCCAACCTCCTGGACCTAGTATTGATATAGGGGAATCTGCCTGTAATGGTATTGCTGTTGATCTTCAACTCCAGAACCCTGGACTGTGATGGATTAACCATGCAGTATCAAGGGGAGACTCAGTAAGAACTCAGCAGGCTTCCATCAGTGAGGTGAGTTTGCCCCTAAAATAGGAATAGAGTTTGTCATCTTCAGTGGGTAAACAGGAGCAATAGTGAAGCCCTCTCCAGAAGTAGGCCATATGCGAGTTTGGCAAGGGGGTGAGAGAGTCCTTCCTCTACACAGAGAATATCAGGTAGGTAAAGGAGGGTGCCAATAAGGCCTCCCCAAACCTGGAGAAAATTAAGGAGTCCTGTGGGACACCCAAAGACACAGTAGGGTCCCAGCTGAGACAAATACAATAAACATGGAGATCTGGTAACTATGAATAACCGGAAGACATAATAACAGCAGGATCTGGGGGTTGATTTCCATCAGTACTCCTAGGTTTGTCAGGCTAGGAAGAACATATGACTCACCCAACAGTCCCTGCAGGGGAAATTCAGGTAAATGGACCACCTCTTCACTGTAGGACCCAACAATTGGACAAACATCAACCTTACAGTAGAATCCCAAGATACACACTGCCAACAGTTGACACTAGTGGGACTGAAGGACCAAATATTCACCTGAAAGGGGAAAATGGAAAAACAAAAAAGCAAAGCACAATCTCAAACATCTAGTCCACCAGGAGCAAGTACAGGAGACATTGAAATAGAGGACTTCAAGAGTAACACACCAGAAATCTCTGAAAAGATAGCAAGTGAAATAAAACAACAGCTCCATGAGGCTATAGAGGAAATCAAATTAGAAGTAATCTCTCATGTAAAAACAGAAATAACAACTTTAGGAAAGGAGTTGCTCAATGCAGCTAGAGAAAAAATAGATAAAAAAAAGTACAGGAGCATGGGAAATTGATTGAAACCTTGAATGAACAATATAGAAAAAAAGCAGAATTCATGAAACAAACTCAAAGAGATATCCAAGAAACAAATAATTCTATTGAAAGCTGGCAAAACTGTTTAAATGAAGTGGGGATAGAATTGATGACCTTGATGACAGGATCACAATAAGAAATCATGAAAGGATAGAACTTTTAAAAATAACAAAGCAGCATGAAATGACAATCCAGCAGCTTCAAGATGATGTCAAGAAAATGATATAAGATTAACAGGCATCAGTGAAGATGCAGGAGTCAATGCAAATGACATAACCAAAATATTCACAGAAGTAATAGTGGAAAATTTCCCAAACATGGGGAAAAAATCTGATATGCAGATAAGTGAGGCATATAGAACACCAAACAGTCACAACCATCATAAATCTACACCCAGACATATAATAATTAAGATCCCAGGCATGCAGCATTAAAACAGAATGCTAAAAGCTGTTAGAGAAAAGACACAACTCACCTATGAATGAAAGCCCATTAGAATCACGGCAGACTTTTCATCACAAACACTCATGTCAAGACAAGCTTGGAGTGAAGTCTTTCAAGCCCTGGAAGAAAACAACTTTCAACCCAGACTGATACACCCAACAAAATTTTCATTCAAATTTATTGGAGAAACAAGATACTTCCATGACAAAGAACAACTGAAGAAATTCATGTCCACCAATCCAACCCTAGAAAGAGTATTGAAAGACACACTAGATAGAGATAAAAATGACCACAACCCCAGAACAGCAACAGAAAGAAACCACCAGGTAAGACAAGCAATTAAATAAGGGGGAAAAGCAGAAAGAAAACTATTGGAACATAACATGGAAAAGTTGAGTCAGTACATATCAGTGATATCCATAAATGTAAATGGCTTCAATTCTCCTATCAAAAGAAATAAGATGACAGAATGGATGAAGAAACATGATCCCACAATATGCTGTATACAAGAAACACATCTGACCCAAAAGGAAACTCATAGATTAAAAGTCAAATGATGGAAAACAGTATTCCATGAAACAGGAACCCAGAAAAAAGCAGTTGTAACTATTCCATTTACAGATAATGTGAACTTCAAACCTAAAGTGATTAAAAGAAATAAAGAAGTTCACTACATATTTGTTAGTGGAAAAATTCAGGAGCAAGAACTAACAATTATAAATACCTGTGTACCAAATACAGGAGTACCCAACTATATAAGAAAAATATTAATGGACATGAAAAACCAAATACACAAGAACACAATTATAACAGGGGAGCTTAATAACTCATTGTCGCAAAGAGACAGGTCAACTAGACAAAAAATTAGCAAGGAAATAATAGAACCGAATCATACCTGTGAGCAACTGGACTTAGTAGATGTTTACAGAGTGTTCTACCTAAACACATCAGAATACACATTCTTTTCAGTTGCACATGGGACATTATCCAAAGTAGATGATACATTATCCCATAAAACTCTCTTAAGTAAATGAAAAGGTATTGAAATTATCCTATGCATAGTATCTGACCATAGCACACTGAAATTGGAAATTAATGGCAAAAGAAATTTCTTTTTTAAAATTTATTTTAAAGAGAATAAAACAAAAGAGGGCAGAACAAAGCATATCAGAACAGAACAACATAAGCAACACAGCACTTTACAATAAGACAATCGGACATTAACAGTAGCTATCAAAATATCTCTTTCTCTTCTATACTTGAGAATAGTTTCAAATACAATAATATCAAGCATACCAAAATAGTATAAAACCATTCAAAAGAATGAAAGAGTTTCAGGAGATTCTGAATCAAATAACAGAGAATGATCAATGGCTACTATAATATCTCATTTTCAATAAAAAATATGTTTATAGTGTCACATGTATTAAAATCTCAATAAGACACAACATGATAGAACTTATGGTAATAGAGTAGAAGCATGGTAGGACTTCTAAGCAAGATGATATTAAATCAGCAATGGCTATGATAATGTTTTGTTTTCTTCAAAACAGCAGTTCATACCATGACACATAATAAAGTCAAACAAAACAGATTAAAACCATTCCAACTAATGAATGAAAACATTGAAAGGATTCAAAGCAATGAAATGGGAAATAATGATTACCATAAAATCTTATGTACTCTTACCACCTCTCATTCTAAAGAGACTATACGGTATTTACACATGTGAGTTTGGTTTATTTTGCTTATGAGTATGGTCTCAAGTTGTGTCCATTTATTTATAAATATCTCAATGTGATCATTCTTTCTAGCTGAGTAGTACTCCATTGTATAGAAATACCACAACTTTTTAATCCATTCCTCAGTTGATGGGCACTTAGGTTGTTTCCAAGATCTAGCTATTACAAATTGTGCTGCTATAAACATGGGTGCACATATATCACTGTGGTATGATGTTTTCAGATCTTCTGGGAATATGCCTAGAAGTGGAATAGGTGGGTCAAATGGGACTTCCAAACCCAGCTTTTTGAAGAGTCTCCAGACTGACCTCCACAGTTGTTACATCAGTCCATCTACACTCCCACCAAGAGTGCAGAAGAGTTTTTCCCCCCCACAGGCTCTGTAGCATTTGTTGTTGGTAGTTATTTGTTTGTTTTTTTTATACTGGCCATTCTTTTTGGGGTGAGATGGAATCTCAGTGTGGTTTTAATTTGCATTTCCCTCATGACTAATGATGATGAACATTTTTTCATGTACTTATTTGCCACTGGCATTTCTTCATCTGAGAACTGTGTATTCATTTCAGATGCCCATTTTTTACTTCAGTCTGTGAATTTCAAGGGTCTGATTTTTTTAATTCTTTATAAGTTCTAGACAGAAGTCCTTTGTCTGAGGGACAGTTCATTAAGATTTTTTCCCAATTTGTGTGTTTTCTTTACACTCTGCTGGAAATCTCTTTCAACGTGCAGAAACTCTTTAATAAGTTGTGATCCCAGTTATTGATTCTGGGAAATATTTCCCATGTGGTTTGATTCTTCATGAATTCTCTACCTACCCCCATATCTTCAAGATTTTTGCCTACATTGTCTTCCAACAGATGTAGTGTTTCTGTTTTAATATTTAAATCTTTTACCCATTTAGATTTTAGTTTAGTACATGGTAATAGGCATGGGTCTAGTTTTAGTCTTATGCATATGGATTGCCAGTTTTTTCAGCACCATTTGTTAAAGAGACTGTCATTCTTCCAGCAAGCATGTTTGGCCCCTTTATCAAAGATAAAGTGGTTGAGTGAGTTTGTGGTTGTGGTTGTATCTTCCAATCTATTCCATTGATCTTCAGGTCTGTTTTTTTCCCCTTACCAAGTTGATTTTATTACAGTAGCTTTGTAGTTTAACTTCAAGTCAGGGATTGTGATGCCTCCTGCCTATGGCAAAAGAAATTTCAAAACCTGCATGCATATATGGAAATTAAATAACAAACTTCTGAACAATCAGTGGGCTACAGATGAAATTAAAGAAGAAAGTAAGCAATACCTACAATTCAATGAAAATGTGGAAACAACATACTGCAATCTGTGGAATGCAATGAAAGCAGTCTGAACAAGGAAGTATATAGCAATAATTTGTCATATCAAGAAAACAGAATGAGCACAAATGAACAACCTAATGCTTCATCTTAAACTGTTAGAAAAAGAAGAGCAAGTTAAACACAAAGCTCATAGAAGAGAGGAAATTATAAAGATTAGAGCAGAAATCAATGCAATTGAAACTCAAATAATAATACAAAGAATTAATGAATCAAAAAACTGGTTTTTTGAGGGAATAAACAAATTGACAAATCTCTAGCTAACCTTATAAAGAAAAAGAAAGAAAAAACCCAAATTCACTAAGGACTGAAAAGGGGAAAATTACTACAGATCTCATGGAAATTCAAAAGGTCATGAATATCTACTTTGAAAATCTCTACTCACATAGAGAAGAAAACACAGAGGAAATAGACAGATTTCTAGAAACATATGAACTACCAAAGCTCAACCAAGAAGATACAGAAATTTTGAATACACCAATATTAGCTATTGAAATTGAAAATATAATAAAATATTTTCCAACAAAAAAAGCCCAGGTCTGATGGATTCATGGCTGAATTCTACAACAAATTTAGAGAAGATGTGATACTAATACTAATTAAACTCTTTAATGAGACTGAAAAGGAAGCAATCCTCCTTAAATCATTCCTGGAGGCAAGTATTACTCTGATACCAAAACCAGAGAAAGACCCAACCAAAAAGTAGAACTATAGGCCAATTTCACTAATGAACATTGATGCAAAGATTCTCAATAAAATACTGATAAATAGAATTCAGCAAATCATTAAGAAGATTATACACCATGACCAAGTGGGATTCATTCCAGGAATGCAGGGATGGTTTAACATATGCAAATTAATAAATGTAATACACCACATCAAGAGAGCCAAAACCAAAAACCACATGGTAATCTCAATAGATGCAGAAAAAGCTTTCGATAAAGTCCAACACATGATCATGACAAAAACCCTTCAGGAAACTCAGAATACATGGCATCTACCTCAACCTTATAAAGGCCATCTACGATAAACTGACAGCCAATATTATACTAAATGGACAAAAACTGAAAGCTTTCACTCTAAAATCAGGTACAGGACAAGGATGTCCACTATCACCCCTACTTTTCAATAGAGTTTTGGAAATACTAACCAGGGCAATCAGACAAGATAGAGAAATAAAAGGAATAAAGATAGGAAAGGAAGAAGTTAAACTATCACTATTTGCAGATGACATGATACTCTGTATAGAAGACCCAAAAAACTCCATTAAAAGACTACTAGAGGTAATAAACAAATTCAGCAGTGTAGCTGGATACAAAGTCAATGTTCAAAAATCAATAGCATTCCTGTACACAAACAAAAACTCACCAAGAGAGAAATTATGGAAATATCACCTTTCACACTAGCATCTAAAACAATGAAATACTTAGGAATCAACCTAGAATGTAAAAGACATAGATGTTGAAAATTATGTTACATTAAAAAAGGAGATTGAAGAGGATATTAGAAAATAGAAGGATATTCCTTGCCCTTGGCTAGGAAGAACCACCATTGTGAAAATGGCCATACTCCCAAAACTGTTATACAGATTTAATGCAGTCCCAATCAAAATATCATTAACATACCTCGCAGATCTTGAGAAAATACTCCTATGATTCAATTGGAGACAGAAGAAACCTAGAAAAGCAAAGGCAATTCTGGGCAACAAATGCAAGGCAGGTGGTATCTCAATTCCAGATTGAAACTATATTACAAAGCCACAGTGATAAAATCTGCATGGCACTGGAAAAGAAATAGACCTGAGGATCAATGGAACAGATTAGAGAATGCAAACACTATGACAAATACACTCAGCCACCAGATATTTGACAAAGGGTCTAAACATGTTCACTGGAAGAAGGATAGCCTCTTTAATAAATGGTGTTGGAAAAATTGGCTTTCCACATGCCAAAGACTGAAACTAAACCATGCCTATCACCATGCACAAAACTAAAATCTAAAGGGATCAAAGATCTAAATAATAAAATGGAAACACTAAATTTACTGGAAAACAACGTAGACATAATTCTTGGAGTTATAGGGGTAGGCAGAGAATTCATGAACAAAACTCAAACTGTATGAGAAACACTTCAGAGAATCAACAACTGGGATCTCATATTATTGAAAAGTTTCTGCACTTTAAAATAAATCACCAACAGAGTAAAATGAAAACCCATAGAATGGCAAAGAATTATAGCCAGCAACCCTTCAGACAAAGGATTTATATCCAGATGATATAAAGAATTTACAAAACATCAAGCCCCCCAAATTCAGACTCTCTCCAAAAATGAGCATCTGAGATGAACACACAGTTCTCAGGTGAAGATATACAAATGGCAAATAAATTCATGGAGAAATGTTTACCATCACTGGTCATTCGAGAAATTCAAATTAAAATGGCACTGAGATTTCATCTCACTCTGGAAAGAATAGAAGAAATCAACTGATAACAAAAGTTGGTGAGGCTGTGGGAGAAAAGGAACACTGCTCTACTGTTGGTGCTGTACAGCCACTATGAAAATCACCATGGAGATTTCTCAGAAGACTAGGATTGGAAGTTCCATTCAACCTATTCCTCTCCTGGGTATTTTTCCAGAAAAACTGAAAAGTTCATGTCACAATGATATATGTGTACCCATATTTATAGCACAATTTGTAATAGCTAAACCTTGGAAACAACCAAAATGCCCATCAACTGCAGAGTGGAGGAAAAAGATGTGGTATTTTTATACAGTGGAATATTACTCAGCTATGAAGAAAGATGATCATAAAGCCTTCATAAGTAAATGGAGACAACTTAAGACTATCCTCGTAAGTGAAATAAATAGGAATCATAAATATCACATTGTGTCTCTAGTTTAAAAAGTAATAAGAAATGGGGGAGTAATAAAACCCAAAATGTGTAATTGCTATTGTAAAAGAGAGGAAAAGAAAGTGCTCTATAGGATCTAGCTGCATGTATATTTGAGAGTGTAAGATCGATAACCATATTAACTAAGTTTTTGTTGGATTGTTGAGCAAAGCTGTTTGCAGTCTCACTATTTGAATGTCCATTTAGTATGCTTTAATTTTGTAACTTGAAGCACTATTTCTAAGATGACAGTATGTATTTTATCAACTAGTGATTTCATAGTGGGTTTTTTTGAAATTCTGTTTTATTTCTACTCTTTTTTCTGTTTTGCTTTTTTTTAAATAAAATTTTTAAAAATTATCCTCCATTTACTTGGGATGCAAAGAGACATTGGTCAAACTATTGGGATTTTCCTCCTAAACAAACAGAACTTGTATCCAATCATAGGTAATAAGGCATAAAACTAAATTTAGGACTGTTTCTAAAAAGCATTAAAAAACTAAAAATATTTTTCAAGTTAAAGCAGCCTGAAACTATTACAACCCTTAAAATCATGATTATTAATCAATTCTTTTGGTAGACAGGGTCTTACTGGAATAATTGAAAGAATGTGAATGGGTCTGAAAAGTATGTGGCAGAAATATTTCAATAGTAATTTATGATTGGGAGTGTTACGTGTAGAATTATTCTTTTACAGTCTGTGATTCAATTACAGACAGAGTACACCAAAATATTGTGGAGGATGAACCAGGATGTTCTCAAATTGCTCTGTAAAGATTTAGAAAATGAAAATCCATATTTTCCCTTTTTGTATGGGAATCAAACTTTCCCCAAATCATGATGTTTTGTGAAAAATTTATTTAACGTATCTAATTTACACAGGGATTTCTTAGAAAGTAAACAAGAATTAAGGTTGGAAAAATACAGGTTTGCTTTTTCAGTAAACATAAAAAAATTACTTTTTGAAGAATCTTAGTTAACACTAATTTGTACTCTTTTTAAAACATCCCTTAACTTAAACCTCAGCAACTCTCATGGGCTCTCTTAATTATCATATATGTCTTCTATCTCCCAACATTTAAGTTTCAAACAGGGTCTTACATGGGTTTTATTGAGATGTTTTTCTATTTCTCTGCATGTTTCTTTGCAGTTTCATCAAGTATGCAATCTTTGCATATTTCTCCATGACTCTCTTTCTCAGATCTCTTTGCCTTTTCCCAATACATTTGTACTTTTTGCCTATCTCCTACATGTCACAACTTTTTTAAGTGATCCACTTGATATTGCTACCCTATCACTTTATTTTATCTCACCCAGTAAAACCATTAAGATCTTTCTGGCCTATTTGCTTTCATCCCTGTTCTGAATTTCACCACTGATAGCTATTTTCTCACCTAATGAATCTCATTTTTACTAGTCTCTTTTTCTTTATTCATTTTAACCAAGTAATATTTAAATTTATTCATAATCTTATGACTACTGTCATTTTTATTCATTCATTCTTTGTCATTTGTCCATTCGTTCAACAAACACATTTTATACAATTTTAAAGCAATAAAACACCACATTCTGCATTATAAAAGAACAAATAAGATACAACATGGTGCTTAAGCTTACACAATGTATGGTCCAATTGTGATTCTTCAATGCAATGCAGGATGATTCCTTTTCTACAACTGTATGGCTGTCATATGTACTCCACCCAACAAAGCCATGAGTTTTGGTGAAAATCATATTTCAGTAGACATAGAAATATGATTATGAGCTTTCAGATCATAGAATGAGAGCATCTATACCAATTCACCTACAAATGAAAGATCACAAAGTTTCAGGTAATAGTAAGCCTCTGCTGTGATTCCAGTGAAGAGAAAAATGTCAAATGGTTGAGTCAAAATATAATGTTAGAACTATGAGATTTGTTTTAGTGATCAGCTAATGTGTTGAGCCCATATAAAGCAAGGAATTATTAAATAAGACTGTAACCTAAAGGATGATATAATCTAACTTACACGTTGAATGGTTTTAAAGGAGAAATAGACTAAGGGCATGCTCTGGGTGACTCTGCCAAGCTTTCTGGAGAAAGAGATACAAGCCTATGAAAAGCAGCCACACTGGGGAGAAGACAGTCCATTCACTGGAAATGTTCAGCAGATCCTTCAGTGCCCTGTGCTCCCCAGATACAACCCTTGTGCCTTTTATTACAACTTAGGCTGTTTTGTTGAATCTTTCTGCCTTTCATAGCCTTAAAATTGAGTCTTAAACATTCATACATCTTGAGAAGAGCCTGAATGGAGAGCCTAAGTCTAGATAGAAAGGTCAAAAATGAAGCCTTAATGTTACTGACACCAAGGATGTAGGATGAGGCTCTAAACTAAATCTGTTATGGCAAATTGAAGAGAAGCAAAAGAGACCACAAAGAATGCGGGAGGAGCATTGGAATTCATGATTTGTTAGATAGGCTGGGGAAGTAAAATCCAAATGAGTGTCATGTTTTGAGTTTGGACTGACAATTTCTATTTCAGTTTCCTGAAATTGTGATAGGAAACAAATTAGGAAGAGTCAGTCTGTGAAAGATGAAAGAATTAATTTTCTTCTGAACATTTGTATTTTAGCCATCTATGGATATTCAAATGAATATGTTCAGCTGGAAAGCAGATGTACATGACAGAAGCCAAGATGATGTCTGCCTGGGAGATTTAGATTTAGAAATCATTATGCTATCAGTGCATGTTAAAACCATGACACTAGGTAGAATTTTCAAAGGAAAATGCATAGAGAGAAAAACTATACTGACTTGGAAACAATGCATAGGGAAACCTATGTGTAAGAATCACGTAAAATGAATCAATAAAACAGCCAAAAATGACACAGACCAGCCAGGGGTACTAGGGAAAGACTGTCATTCTCTTTCTCTCTCTATTTCTCACCAGAGCTAGATTAACCTCTATAAAACAGACACAAAATCAGACTATTTCTTTGTCTACTAAGGTTTTCCAGGGGATTTGTAATGAAACTCACGCACAAAAACATAAGATCTTTCATAATCTGGCCTCTCCTCAGTTTTCATTGAATGCCAGCTCCTGTCTTCCTCCACACACAAGCAACCAGAATGCTCCTCAGTGACTTTATCAACATTCAGCTGCTAAACGAGGTCAGCTCTTTGTCTTTCACAGAATGGCATTACCCCTTCACCCCCAGGAAGTCTCCCAGAAATCAGCATCTCAGGCTGTCTCTTTGGGACCCAAAACTCTCAGACCCGTAGAGTAGCCTGGGCTGTTTGGATCAAAAGTCTGCGCAGACCTGCATCTTGGCGCGACTCTTTGGGACTGGTAAGCACGCACTTCACCTGCAGGGAACTGCCTGGAGATCGGCATCTGGGCCGGGTCTGTTTGGGCCCATAGCCCCGCCCTTCACCCCCAGGAAGTCTCCCAGAAAGCAGCATCTCAGGCTGTCTCTTTGGGACCCGAAACTCTCGGACCCGTAGAGTGGCCTGGGCTGTTTGGATCAAAAGTCTGCGCAGACCTGCATCTCGGCGCGACTCTTTGGGACTGGTAAGCACGCCCTTCATCCGCAGGGAACAGCCTGGAGATTGGCATTTGGGCTAGGTCTGTTTGGGCCCATAGCCCCGCCCTACACCACCAGGAAGTCTCCCAGAAAGCAGCATCTCGGCCTGTCTCTTTGGGACCCAAAACTGTTGGACCTGCAGAGTGGCCCGGGCTGTTTGGATTGGGAATATTGTGGAGACTGGCATCTTGGCCAGCTCTTTTTGGGACTGGGAACTTTTCAGAAACCAACATTCTGGCCTGACTCTTTGGGACCTGTAGGCCCTTCACTCGCAGGGAACCTCCTGGAGACCTGCCTGGGACAAGGCACGGAGGCCTGGCCTGCCTGAGATTCCACAGGCTTCGGGGTGGCCACACCCAGCATTCGCCTTACAACTTAGGGAGCCAGGAGCCCACAGAGGGGAGTTAGGACACTGTGAGGAAGCCAGGAGCCTGTGGGGGAGCCACTGCCCCTCCAGGAACTGAGGGTGTAACAGGTAATTTGCCACATAAGCAGAGAAAGCTTTGGAACACCGCTCAAAGTAAGGAAATACAGAAAAATG
>PVJX010015607.1:0-13963 GCA_004027295.1 Dolichotis patagonum
GACAGCTATTGCTGATTTAATATCATCCTTCTTAGAAGTCCTACCATGCTTCTTTTGTTCTACTACCGTTGGTTCTATCTATCACATTGTGTCTTATTGGAATTTGAATATGTGTGATAGTTTAAACAAAATTTTTTTATCGAAAATGAGATATTATAGTACCCATTGATCATTTTCTGTTATTCGGTTCAGAAAGCCCTGTAATTCTTTCACTCTATGCATGGCTTTATACTATTGTGTTATGTTTGATATTATTGTATTTGAAACTATGCTCAGCTATAGCAGAGTAAGTGATATGGTGTTAGCTACTGTTGATGTCCAGTTGTCTTAATGTAAAGTACTGTGTTGCCTATGTTGTCTTGTACTGATCTGCTCTGTACTGCCCTCTTTTGTTTTATTCTCTTTCAAATAAAAATTTAAAAAAGAAAAAGAAAAGAAAACTAAAACTAGAGGTTCCCTTTGACCCAGCTATTCCCCTTCTGGGTATCTTCCCAACAGAATTAAAAGAACCATACCACAATGATATATACACACACCCATGTTATAGCAGCACAGTTTGTAATAGTTGTATCTTGGAAACAGCCCAAATACCTGTAGATGGATAAATAAGATGTGGGTTCTCAGAAAAGACCTAGAACCACAAAGGCACTCCTAGGCAACAATGGCAAGACAGGAGGCAACACAATCCCTGACTTGAAATTATACTACAAAGCTGTCATGATAAAATCAGCATGGTACTGGCACACACACACACACACACACGCATGCACACACACACACAAAACCAGACCTGAGTAGCAGTGAAATATATTAGAAGATACAGACACAACTACAAACACACTCAGCTACCTTATCTTTGACAAAAGGGCCAAATATGTTCACTGGAAGAAAGACAGCCTCTTTAACAAATGATGCTGGAAAAACTGGCTTTCTACATACCAAAGACTAAAACTAGACCCATGTCTATCACCATGCAACAAACTAAAGTCAAAATGGATCAAGCATCCAAATATTAAAACAGAAACACTAAATCTAATGGAAGAAAAAGTAGGTAGAAATCTTGAAGACATAGGTGTAGGTAGAGAGTTAATGAATAAAAACTCAGACTGCATGGGAAATACTTCAATCAATCAACAACTGGGACTCACCTTGTTAAAAAGCTTTGTGGGTCAGGGATTTAGCTCAGCAGTGTAAACACCTGCCTGGCAAGTGCAAGGTCAGCAAGGTCGTGAATTAAATCCCCAGTACAACAAACAAACAAACAGACAAACAAAACATGGATGTGATGCTCAAATGACCAAGGATTTAGCTCAGTAGCACAAGTGTTCTCCTTCCTGGCAAGTGCAGGGTCATGAGTTTGATCCCAGAACAACAAAAAAATTACTAAAAAGCTTTGGCACAGCAAAAGAAATCACCAATAAATTGAAAAGACAACCTACAAATTGGGAAAAAACTATAGGGAATTGCCCTCATACAAAAACTTCTATCTAGAACATATAAAGAATTAAAATAAATCAGACCCTCCAAATTCAAAGACTCAATCCAAAAATGGGCATCTGAGATGAATACACATTTCTCAGATGAAGAAATACAAATGGCAAATAAATATGTGAAAAAATATTCAACTGGTCATTTGAGAAATGCAACTTAAAACAACACAGAGATTTCATCTCACCCTAGAAAGAATGGCTGCCATCAAGAAATCAGCTAATAATAAATTTTAGCAGGGCTGAAGAGAAAAGGGAACCCTTCTCTACTGTCGGTGGGAGTGTACAGTGGTACAGCCATTGTGGAAATCAGTGTGGAGATTCCTCAAAAAACTAGGATTAAAGGTCCCATTCCACTCAGTTATTCCTTTCTGGGTATCTTCCCAGAAGAACTGAAAACATCATATCACTGAAGAATGGATTAAAAAGATTTTTATACAATGGAGTATAGCCATAAAGAAGGATCAACTTGAGACTTCTATAGGTAAATGAATGCAACCTGAGATCATACTCATAAGTGAAATAAATTAGACTCACATGTGTAAATATCATATTGTCTCTCTGGTATGAGAAATTGAAAGAGTAAATAACATCTAAAATGTACAATACTTATTGTGAAATGGAAGAAATTATTAAAAAGGAAAAAGGAACTAGGGTGGGTGAAAGGGGAAAGGACAGTAGGAAAAAGAGAAAAATACAAGTTAGTCATACCATTAATGTCTCTTAGATCATTAAAAAGGAAAGATTGTGCTAATATTGATCGGAGAAATTTTTATGTTCACATTGTAGCAAGAAACTGCTTTAAAGATCACATGTAATATGTTAACTATTGTTAGTCTATTATTTTTTATGAAATTTTGTTGGATCTTTCTTCCATTAAAAGATGTAACTCATTAGTGAAATAAATAAAAATAAACATGTAAACATAGTATTGTTTCATTAGTATGACAAACTGAAAGAAAAAACATGTATATGTATATAAAAATAGTTAAGATAGTTATACTACTGATTTCTCTGAGTTCACTAAAGAGAAAGATTTATATTGGTATTGTTTGGACAATTGAAAGCAGATGTCTTGTGCTCTGGGTGAACAATTTGGGAATGACAGTGTGCAATGTATGTACCATTGTTACATTCTGTTTGATGTACTTTGAAATTTTGTTTTAGTTTTCCCCTTTCTATGTTTTAATAAAATGGATTTGAAAAAAAAAAAGATGTAGATTCTTCTATACAAATGGAATACTACTCTGCCATAAAGAAGGATAAGCTTGAGACATTCTAGGTAAATGGATGCACTTGAGACCATACTCTTAAAAGAATGAAGTTGGACAACGTGTATGTACACATTGTGTCTTTGGTGTAAGAAACAGAAAGGGAAAATAGGAACCAAAATAGTTAATAAATATTGGGAAATAGGAAGAACATGTTCAAACGGGAAGGGTAGCAAGGGAGGGAGGAGGTAGAAAGGAAGGAAGGGATAAGACAAAAAGAACAGAAGAAAAAATGGGAACAAAGCTTTGTAAGTAAGGAGGGGAAGAGGGGTTGTGGGGGGGAAGAATCAAGATATGTACAGGTACAAATTCTCTATGATGAATGTGATCTTTATATATCTAAAATATACCAATAAAATTAATTTTTAAATGCACAGAATTATACATGAGTTATGATAATTAAAACCAGAATTCAATAATATGCTACCTACAAAAGACTTTCTTTGGATCTAAGGACACCTGTACATAGGATGAAGCTTTAAGGATTGAAAAAGATTCTGAGAAAATGGTAACTAAAAGAGAGCAGAGTGACCATACTAATATTAGACAAAATAGACTGAAGTAAAATACTACAGCCAAATACTTAGAAAAGTAAAAACTGAAAAAAACAAGACAAAGGACATTATATAATGATAAAAGGGCCAATTCACAGCGCTGGTGGTGTAACTCAGTGGTACATTGCCTCGTATGTATGAGTCCCTGGGTTCAATCCCCAGCGCTGAGCAAAAACAGTCACTGCTAGGTGTGGTCCTGTATGCCTTAACCCAAGCACTCTGCAAGGCAAAAACAAGAGGAGTCAAAGTCTGAGTCCAGCCTGACCAACTTAATGATTTAATGAGACCCTGTCTCAAAAAAAATTAAACAACAAAATTTAAAAAGTGCTGAGCACTAGCCCAGGTCCTGTTTTTTTGTTTTCTGTTTTGTACCTTGAATCAAATTCAGGATCTGGTGCTTGCCAGGCAGGCGCTGTGCTTCTGTGCCACATCCCCAGCCCAGGTCCTGGATTTAATGTCCAGCTTCCCATAGTATCACAAAGATATAATCAGGAAGATATAACAATTATAGATATTTACGGGCCGAAATTTCCTAAATACATGAAGTAAATTTTGACAACATAATAAGACCAAGAGACTTCAACACCAATATTTCAATGTGATAGAATACCACATAGAATTATCAATAAAAAATAGAGGATTTAAACAACACTGTATACCAACTGGACCTAACAGATATATGCACAAAACCCTACTCACCAACAGCAGAGTACACATTCTTCTTAAATTCAAAATAGATTGTACATAAATTCTTCTATAAGTTAAACCACATGTTTAGCCATAAAACAAATTTTAAATTTTTAAAATACAAAATTTTTCCAGTCACAATGGAGTGAAACTAGCACTCAATAGTAGAGGAAAACTGGAGGATACATAAATAAATGAAAATTAAACAGAATCCTAAATAACTACTGGGCCAGGAATCACAAGGAAAATCAGAAAATACGTTGAGACAAATGAAAACAAAAATACCACATACCAAAACTTACGTTTCACAGCAAAAGTATGGGTAAGTGGAAAGCTTACTGCTGCAAATATTTATATCAAAAAAGAGGAGAGATCAGGGGCTGGGGATTTAGCTCAGCAGCATAAGCGCCTGCCTGGCAAGTGCAAGGTCATGAGTTTGATCCCAGGTACCAAAAAAAAAAAAAAAAAAAAAAAAAAAAAAAAAAAAAAAAAAAAAAAAAAAAAAAAAAAATCAGATCAACAACCTAATGCTGTATCTTATGGAGCTAGAAAAAAGAACCAAGCCTAAAGGTAGCAAAAAGAAATTATAAAATGTTACAGCAGAGATTAATGACAGAAAATAAACCTTAAAAATCAACTTCACTGAGTTTTTTTAAAAAAAAATACTAACAATATTAACAAAACTTTAGGTAGATTAGGAAAAACGAGAGAAGACTCAAATGACTAAAACCAGAAATGAAAGAGTTCATTATAATCAAGGCCACAGAAATAAAAAGAACTATAGGAGTACACCATGGAGAACTGTATGCCATCAAACTGGATAATCTAGAAGAAACAGATGCACTCATATAAAACACAGCACAGAAAGATTTAGCAATATGCCCAAAATAACATAGGTATCAAATAATGCACAACAGAAATTAAGACGTATGTCTGAGCAAAGTCCATGTCCTTGCTACTACGGAGTACGCTGAAGTACTTGAGGGACATGAAGTACGCTGATTTCTGTGTCCACTAAACATTTCCTGTACAGTACGAACAGAAGACGAAAGAACAAACATGTAGTATTTTCACCAGGTGCAGCGCCACATGCCTGTAATCCCAGCACTTAGGAGGCTGAGATAGGAGAAGCACTGCATGTTTGAGGCCAGCCTGGGCTACATAGTGAATTCAAGGTCAGCCTGGACCACACGGCAAGACCCTGTTTCAACAACAACAGAAGTAACATTTTCTTTCATGTCTATGTGGACCACTTGATATCTGCTTGGATTCTACCGTTTCTGCCTTCAATAGCCAAGAAAAAAACGTTTCTCTATGCTAATTTTTAGTGCATAAGTACTAGTGAAAATGAATGAAGTCCAGCAATGTTTTTCTTTTTTTCACTTTGAATGATCTGTCTCTACAGCAGACTGCAGATCCTTACACACCTAAGGATGAAACCTACATATGCACTGCGCTATTTTATTGGTTTATGGCACAGCAACACAGGTCTGAAGAAACTATTAAGACAACACCTACTACATCATCGGGTTCATCTTTGTCGAGGTGTTGGGGTCAGACCCAGGGCCTTCCACATGCGAGGCATGTGCTGAGAATGAGAGTGAGGGGGGAAGCACCGAGGACAGCCCTCAGTAAGTTCACACAGCACACCTCATGAGCAGCTCTGCCGTGACACAGGCTACCTCTCCCTTTACAGGTGGAAGAATGCACTGCTATCACTTTGGATACTAGGCTTGTGTATAACTGTACCTTCATATCATCTCTCCATTCATTTACACCGTAGCTCTTAGAAATTTCTGGTTGGAAAATCTGCATTTTTGCCATGGATGTAGCCAGACGAGTTAAAGACTGACGGCCACTTCCTCCAAGTCCAACAAGCAAAGCATTTCCACCAGACTGCTTCAGAATTCTACATATTCTTGACAAATGTTCCAAAACATACCTATCAAAAAAATCTTATTATACATCACAGTATACAGTAATACCTCAGTTCATGAATTTTTCTATTTGCAAACAGGTCAGTTTGTAAAAAATTAGGCAAAATTTTGCTTCTGTTCACAAACTTTGCATTGGGTAACGAACAGGAACACAGCCATCTTCCCCAGAATTGTGGAACAAATTAAGTTCATGAGCTGAGGTACCACTTTACATGTAAATATACTTACCGTTTCTTATACATACATTTATAATAGCATGGTATACTACAAAGATACATAATAAAATTTGTTTTTAAAAATAAAAAATAAAGCATTCAAAATAAGATTGTACATATATGTGTAAGAAAATATGTATGTGTAGCAAAAGTACAAAGAAACACACAAGTTTCTTTTTACTGCTCCAGGTTATGATGGGGGACATAGTGGGGAGGGCTGGGTACAACAGGAGACTGCAATTAAATTGCTAGTATTTTATGTTTTAACATGATGATGGGTGCTCACATATTTTCCTTATTATTTTTTTGTGCATTTAAATATTTCATAACAAAATTTTAGCAATTTAAAGCATCAATATCAAATGTAGGTACCTAAACACGACAAGATTCATTCTTGTTTTGTGAGTTTGGTTATATTCATCTAAGCACTGGTCTACAATGTCACTGAAGTGGTAAATATTTGTAATTTCAATATAAACTCTATCATCTCCTTCAAGGTCAGGATTCATATAATCACCAAACATGAGATTTCTTAAGTCTTCTTCAGTTATCTATAAAACAGAAATCAACAAATGACAAAACTTAAAATTTTTTCCAAAACAAAATTTTTAAATGTGCAAAATTTTATTTTACCCATGTTATAAGATGATTATTAGTTATATAATTATTTTAAACATTAATATAGGAAGTAACACACTTGTAAAATTAATAACTAAAAGATATTCTTCTGAAATAAAAAGAAAAGTTTGGGTATTTTCTTAAGACACTGGGGTAATTTTTGATAACTGTCATGCACTGAGTAGTTATGCACTTCACATCTGTTATGTCATTTAATTCCCATCATGTAAGGAGTTATTCTTTTAAAAATTTCTATGTTATATACATTCTTATGAACACTAATCTTGTAATACTTCTTTATAAGAAAAGCTAAAGGAATATGTCCATTTAAAAGCAACGAGACATTTTAAAATGTTGATTACAATATTTCATATGATTTTACTAGTCCACTAAATATACTCACTGGTTTATTCTCTTTCTTCAAATGTGAAAAGATACTATCAAATGATTCTTTAAAATGGTCCTTTGTAACAGTTTTAATTAATTTGAAGAGCCACTTTCGATCTTCATCATTAACGAGGCGATCATAAAACACTCGGAGAACCTCATGCACAAATAGACGGATCATAGTTTGCTTGTTCTCTACAGCATCTCTTTTGATGAGTAAACAGCCCCGGATAACTCGTGAAAAATCACGCAAGTTGAAAGTATAATGAGATTTTGTGGGCGTAGGCAAAAGATTTTCCATGGATTGTTTATAGATCTGTATATAAAAAATGCAACAAAGCAAAACAGAAATGCTTATAACCAGCAATGTTGTAACAAATAAGAAAGATTTTATTTATCCTATCAGATTATATCAGTTTAGTAACATGTATAATAGCAAGCTTAGTATGATGTGTATGTTTAGTTTGGCTTATAGCACTCAGGCTTTAGAAGCTGAGGAAATTTAATATTATCCCAACCTGGATCCCATCCAAGTCTGTTTTATTTCCAAGTTGTTGTATTTTACAATTGTTTTATTTAATGATGACCTGAAGTTAAGCAATTAAAAATTGCAATAGAAAGTAAAATTAGGTAACCCATTCTGAAGTGAATTAAATCATAGCCTGTTGACTACCAATAACGTGAAAGCAGAGCAGGGATACGTGTGTGAGCTTACTCCTTTGTCCTGGAGTAAGCACTGTTAGTCTCTTCGCATTCCACTATGTCTCAGTCAGAGGCTCCTGAAGGGCCCATAGCTGCAGAAGCTCTTCATCACAAGGCTGAGCTTTGCAACAACTGACGAGAGTCTAAGAAGCCTTTCCGAGCCATGGAGAACATCGTGAAATGTGTGGTAATGAGACATCCAGACCAAGCGCTCCAGGACATCTGAGTTTGTCACATACACCACTGTGGAGAAGTTGGTTGCAGCTATGATGAGGTGAGCGGAAGAGTTACGGAACCAAAGAGAGCTGTCTCAGGAGAAAATTGTCAAAGAGCAGGTGCCCTCTTAACCGAGACGAGTCTTTTTGATGTCATTATAGAAAGATTAAAGAACATTACCTATGACATTATTTTGAACAATATGAGAAACTGAAGTCACTGAAATCAAGACTGTCTGAGGCACAAGAAAGAAGAGGGGCTTTGCTTTTGTAGCTTTCACAACCCTGACTGTGTAGGTAAGACTGTGATTCAGAAATGCCATACTATTCACGGCCATAACTGCGCAGTGAGGAGAGCCCTCCTGAAGTAAGAGATGATTACCGCTTCTCTACCCACAGAGATCGAAGTTCTGGAAACCAGTGGTAGTCACAGAGGTGGTTTTGTGGCAATGACAATTTTGGTCATGGAGAAAACTTTAGCGGCTGAGGTGGCCTAGGTGGCAGTTATAGTGGTGATGAATGTGGTGGCAGTGGGAATGCTTACGGTGGATTTGGTACTAATGGAAGCAGTTTTCAAAGTATTGCAAGCAACAATGATTTTGACAAATATAAAAATCAATCTTTGGGGCTGGGGATTTAGCTCAGCGGCATAAGCGCCTGCCTTGCAAGCAGGCAGTCATGAGTTCAATCCTTGGTACCGATAAAAAAAAATAAAAAATAAAAAAATACAAAATAAATCAATCTTCAAATTTTGGACCCATGAAGGGAGGAAACTTCGGAAGTGGATGCTCTGGCCCCCATGAGGTTGGAGACTCGAAGTAGCTATGGCAGTTCCAAGTGTAGTGGCTGTGGTACTTACTGAAGTTTTAATTACTGCCAGCAAACAAAGCTCAAGAGTCAGAAAGAGACAGAGAAGCCATAGGCCACCACAGCTTTATCACCCCAGTGAAGGACGACATATTTTTAAAAAATAATCATGTGTGTGGATAAAAAGGAATTCCCAAAAACAAAACATACACACACACACATACACACAAACACACACCCCTGGGGTACTGTGTTTGTGACTAATTAATTATTTGTTTGTGACTAACAAGTTATTTTAGTTTCCATTCCATGGAAAATATAAATCATTCTAACAAAGGATTTTAATGTTGGTTACCATATATACTGTTGGTTACCATATGAAAAATTCTGATTGTGGTACTGAATAAATGTCTTTTTTTAAAATGTGCTGAAAAAGAAAAAATAGAAGGAATAAAGAGAAACAAAGCTTTTGTAAATAAGAAAGGGAAGCGGGGTTGAAGGGAGAGGAGGGAAATGGGAAAAAAGAATCAAGATATATCATGTACAAGTACAAATTCCCTATAATGAATTTTATCATTATGTGTATCTAAAATGTACCAATAAAATAAATTTAAAAACTGAAATGTGTTGTATGAAGTTAGCGTATTCTTAAGTAATTTTGATAAAAATCCTCAGCAGTGTGTAGTTAGAATTCCTTAAGGTTAATGCCACATTTATTTTAAATTTTTAAAATTTTTAAAATTAAAATCTGTAGGCAAAGACTTTTTAACAGAATCCTTGTTGTATAAGAAATAATACTGTGAATCAACACGTGGAATCACATCAAATTTAAAAGCTTCTGTACAACAAAGAGAACCATCAACAGAGGGAAGAAAAACCTACAGAATGAGAGAAAATTCTACCTATCAGTCAAAGTACTAATTTCTAGAATATATAAAGAACTCCCCAAAGTTAGCTCCCACAGTTAAAAGACCCAATCAAAGAATGGGCATCTGAAGTCAATAAATACTCTTCAAATGAAGAACTATAAACAGTTAATAATTGTATTTTTAAGAGTTTAACTAGTTAGTTGCTAGCTAGTCTAGAAATGCAAATTCAAACAATACTGACAGCCGAGCAAGCTGATGCACCCTGTAATCCTAGCACTTGGGAGGCTGAGGTAGGAGGATTGCTGTGAGTTCAAGGCCAGCCTGACCTACACGGCGAGACTGTCTCAAAACAACAACAACAACACTGAGATTTTTCCAGAAAGAATAGCTATCATCAAGAAATGAACTAATAACAAATGGCGAAGCTGTGGAGGGGAAAATGAACCTTTCTTGACGATGGGAATGCAAACTGGTATAACCACTATGGAAATCAGTAGGAGACTCCTCAAAAAAATAAAAAATAGGAAATTTCACTTTACCCAGCTATTCCCTTTCCCCAAAGAGTTAAAGGAAAATAGTTCTTTCCAAGTGCAGTAGCTTATCTTGTAGATGCTAACATTTTATACTACCAATATTTAATGTAAGAAAAATAGCCTAGTGTTAATGGATGAGATATTAAAATATTTGGTAGTTTGAATCAATAATATTGTCCAAAGTCACAGTAAGTGAAATTAAAATCATTTTGTATTTGAAAAAAGATATCATATTATAGTGCATAAATATTTATGAAACACAATTCATAATAGCTAATCTTGAAGCAGCCTATACGCCCACCAGCGGTGAATGGGTAAAGAAACTGTCATATTTGTACACAGTGGAGCACTACTGTGCCGTAAAGGATAAACTTGAGTCATCTGTGGGAAAATGGATGGACCTTGAGATCATAATGTTAAGTGAAGTAAATCACACACAAGGTTAAATATTCCATGGTTTCTTTATATGAAAAATGTGTTATATAAATAAATTTTAAAATAAAAGATAGACAACAGGAAAATAGCTCTTACAATCCAGCATGGGTAATATATCTAAAAGCATAGCATGATTTGGTTTAATTGCTTGATGTGTTTTATATGCTTTTGGCCTGTTAGTCCGGCTGCTATCTGTATTATTATTTTTAACTTTGTAAGATTTTATAAGTTAAATAAATGAATCTGATGCAGGCAAAGAAGGGAGAAAGGTGGAGAAGGGGAAAAATTAATTGAGATGTGTTGTGTACCAATTTTCCACAATGAATGTAATCATTGTATATTGCTAATGTACAAATAAATTTTTAAAAATGATTTTGGCACATGGCGTACAATATCTAAATTGAATAATGATACCAGGTAAAATGATACATGTGAATGAAGCATGTACATTATTCATTATCACATGTAAACAATAAATTATTTAAATTCTCTTGGAAAAAATCAATTTATTCTTTTCTTTCCCCTCTCTTTCTTATGTTCTCTGTCCCTCTTTTCTTCCATCTTAATTGGCTAATACAGAAATGAAATATATTTAACTATATACTTAATTCATCAAATGACAGTTAATATTCTCTTTAGGATGATAAATTAAATCTTTTATAACATAGTCTGATAAACAGAAAAAACAAAAAAGTTTGTGTGTATGTGTTCTACAATTTAGCTCCATCCCAAACTCTGCACATGACAGGTGTCTAATGTGTCAAAGAACGGGGATGGAGAAGTCCTTTCTGCATCCTATTCAGCTGATCGACTTCCCTCCTTTCCAAGAGATCCCTGAAATAGAAACATATCTAATAAACAGGTGAGCTTGTTCTGTATCAGAGTAAATATGCTCATAGTTTCTCAAATACTACAAATTTTCCACCAGAACAAAGGGAGAACCTTAAAAACCTACATCTGTGGGAACTGATGCAGTGGTTTCTGAGGAGCCTTTGTTTCCTGTTCCAGTCATCACAAAGGGAACTCTATCAAGATTCCAGAAAGCTTACTTTGATGAGATTATAATCAACTTACCCTTAAATACATTTTTTCCTTTTACCATTAGATATGAGGCCTCTGAACAAGGCCAAAATAACACACTCTGAACAAGTTAGAGTCCCAAGGGCAGTCTCGTTTTCTGCTCCTACCTTTGTATTTCCTTATTTTTTTTTTTTTTACTATTCCTTCTAACTTACGTGGTATGACTTGTAAAAATAATGCATTTATAAACTCCTTAAGAATGAGAAGGAAGAGAAGAGAAAGTTAATAAATATCAAAGTAGAAACCTAACACTTAGGGAAATATGAATTCCTTGTAATGATCTTGTGAAATAAATATTACATTCCATTTTAGTTATTAAAAAACTGGCCTATAAAGGTCAAATCACTTGTGCTAGGTCCTACAATTGGAAAATAGCAGTCAAGCCTCAACCCATTAGGTAGTCTAATTTTAAAGCTTGTAATCTTCCTGTATCTATCTTTGCTCAGAATGAAGGCCAAAGTAGAGGTCCACAGTAGAAAACAAATTTTTTAAAGGGATGGAGAAAAAAAGAATTAGAGAGAAAAAAAAGATCAAAATAAACCTTTTGTAAATTGGAAGGGGACCAAAAGTTGGAAGGAGCAGGGGCGGAGGTAGGAGATGAAAGAAAAAAGATTAAGATGTATTATGTACATGTACCAACTCCCAGTGATAACTGCAATCATTATGTTCTGCAAATGCGTTAATAAAAAAAATTTAAAGGGACAAATGAGGGTAACATATAGGGTAACATATAAAACCAAAACTTTCTGCAGTGCGTTGTTTGCTTACCTCCATTGTCCCACTGACTATCTGGTTCCCAACTGAAAAATACTCGGGAGAAAATAAATGAATCTTAAGGTAAAATGCCACAATCGATGAGAAGATTCGAACCATGGTTTCATCACTGAAAGTATTAATTGTGCAAATGTTGAAATGTCGAATAAAACGGGGAGTGACTGGATTTCTTCCGCCACCTGGAGGGCCCATGGCAGCAATCAGCTGTATATCAACTAGTGTGATTTTACTTGTATCCTTGAGGTCATACCTTGAAGCCATACCAAAAACAAAAAAATTAAACAATCTGTTATAAAAGAATATAGGATGGAATGAAATATAGATATCCCTAGAAGTATAACGTTCAAGTAGCTTCTGTGGAAGGAATAACTTTAGATAATGTTTCAAGGAAATTTTTTATTTCAAATAGAGTTCTATATCTTCCTTTAATGACACTTATTCTAGCGTCCAGATTCTGTGTGTCTAGAATGTCCTTTCCTCTTGCTCTTCCTTTGCTTTCTTCCTACTCTTCTTTCCAACTTTTCCTCTTCTTTCTCCAAATGCAGAGAAGCATGGATGAATGCTTCCATGACCTGCCTGTAGCTAGATATAAGTAGGGTGACTGTATGTTCCATTTTACTTAAGACAATCTGCTTTTTGCTTGCTATAATAAAAATACCCACCTTTTATTCTCAGTTTGAATAACAAAGTATACAGTCACCCTCGTTATAAGCAAGTCCTGATTTTCTTTTTCTCCCCTCAAACCTAATCTCCACAGTACATAAAGGTGTTTAAATAGAACCTTTGTTATACAGAAAGAGACATAATAAAATAACAAACTTCAAAGTTTTAACCAGAACTATATATCTGACACAATTCAGTGGAAACTAGTCACAGTAAAAAAGTGACTACTTTCACAGTCCATTAAGTCCTTTAATACAGAAACTCTTTGACCACAAAGGGTGGGCTGGCTCCAAGGCCCAGCAAAGATAGTCTTTCAACAAATGAAATGATGTTAGGAAAATAGGCTATGAATAAGCAGGAAAAAAAAAAAACAGACAAACTTTACACCCTTTACAAACAACTCACCCAAAGTGGGTCACAGACCCAAATATTAAATGCAAAACATAAACTTATGTGGTAGGACATATTACATGCAAAACTCCTAGAATCTAATATAGAAGAAAATCTAGATTACTTTGGGTATGATATTGACTTTTTAAGATACATCATCAAAGGTAAGACATTTAAAGGAAATAATTGAGAACTGGACTTCATTTTTTTGGCAGTACCAGGGATTGAACTCATGACCTCGCACTTGCCAGGCAGGCACTTATGTCACTGAGCTAAATCCCCGGCTCCCTGGACTTCATTAATATTAAAACTTCTGCTCTTTGAAAAGCAGTGTCAAGA
>PVJX010015607.1:14063-25230 GCA_004027295.1 Dolichotis patagonum
AAAAAAAAAAAAAAAAAAAAAAAAAAAAAAAAAAAAAAAAAAAAAAAAAAAAAAAAAAAAAAAAAAAAAAAAAAAAAAAAAAAAAAAAAAAAAAAAAATCACAGACTGGAGAATATTCTGTAAAAGACATATGACAAAGGACTATCATCCAAAAATACGAAAAACTCTTAAAATTGAACAATAAGCAAGCAAACAATCTACTTAAAAAAATAAGCCAAAGACCTTAATAGGCATCTCACCAAAGAAGAGACACAAATGGCAAATAAACATATAAAAAGATGTTCCATACCATGTGTAATCAGGAGAATGCAAATTTAAACAACGACAACGTAGCACCACACACCTATCAGAATGACAGAAATCTGGACTACTGGCAAACATCAAGTGGTAGAAAGGTTATGAGGCGGCACTCACTCTCATTCATTCCTGATGGCAATGCAAGCCTCTTCTAGAAGGCAATTTGACAACTTCTTACAAACCTAAACATATTCTTACCATATGAGCTCATAACTGCACTTACTTACCCAAAGGAATTTAAAACTTATGTCTACACACACTTGCACACAAATGTTTATAATAGCTTTATTCATAATTTCCAAGATCTGGGACCAACTAAGATGTTCTTTAGCAGGAGAATGACTTAATAATGTCATACATTTAGACAGTGGACTATTAGCACTAAAAATAAATGAACTGTCAAGTCAAAAGAAGACATAAAGGAGACTTAAATGCATAGCACTAAATGAAAGAAGACAGTCTTGAAAGGCTATATGCTACATGATCCAACTATATGACCACTACAGTGTAGATGTGGACTATTTCCACAAGCCCACAGGTTAAAAGGTTTGGCCCCAGCTTGGCACTATTGTGAGGTGGTAGAAACTTAAAGAGGTGGCACCTAGTGGGAAATGTGTAGGTCATTTGGGAATGCCCTCCAAGGGGACTGTGGGACTCATCTCTTTCTCTCTTTTGCTTCCCAGCAACGAGACAAGTAATTTTGCTTCCAATGTGTTCCCTGTCAAGATATACTGTCTCTCCACAATTCTTTTTTATTTATTAACCGTGACAAATTCCACATTTGTTAAAGGCAGAAAAAAAAAAAAAAACAAGAAGGGCAAGAGGAAAGATAAGTTCTGCAGAGAAACTTTGGGCTGAGTAAAAAGAGAGGAAAAGGAAGGAAAAATAAAAACAAAAATAAAAGCTCACCCACAACATAGGGTGGGTACCGTGCAGAGGCATGCTAGCCTGCCTCCCCACAGTTCTAAAAGCAATGGGCCCACTGATTATGGGCTGGGATCTCCAAAACTATGAACATGAAATGTTTTTCATTACAAGCTGATTGGTTCAGATATTTGTTAGAACAACAGAAAGCTAACCAACACTGGGACATTCTAGAAAAGGCTAAACTATTAGTAAGAACATCAGTGATTGTTAGGGTCTAGAAGGGGGAAAAGATAGAGTATTTTAGAACAGTGAAAATACACTGATTTTATATTGATGGATACATGACATTATACATTTTCCAAATGCAGAGGATACACACCATGCAAAGCAAATCCTAACATAAACTACAGACTTTGGGTGACTATGATGTATCAGTGTTAAGCTGATCCGTTGAAAATAATGTGCCACTCTCCTAAACAATTTGAAAGTGGAAGAGGTTACAAATATGTGGGTGCAGGGAATATACAGAACATCTCTGTACCTTCCTCAGTTTATTATGTTCATAATAAATAAATAAATAATAAAACTCTATTATAAAAATAATCTTTAAGAAGAAAGCTATAGAGGTACAGGGGTGTATCTCAGAGGTAGAGCACTTGTCAATCTTATAGGAGGTATGATTCCCAGTCTCTCTCTCTCTCTCTCTCTCTCTCTCTCTCTGTGTGTGTGTGTGTGTGTGTGTGTGTGTGTGTGGAGAGAGAGAGAGAAGGAGACAGAGACAGAACTGTTTGCAATGCTGTGCACCTGATGTCCCAGCTACTCTAAGGTGAAAGAATTGCTTAAGTGCCCAAATCTGAGACCAGCCTTGTCATCATAGTAAGAACCCATCTCACAAAACAAATATATAAAAAATCTTTCAAAAATCTCTGTATAGAAAAATCTAAGCAATGAATTTTTCCTAAATATCTTCAAATATATGTTTTGTTCTGAAAAATTAAAATGTAGAACATATTACTTCAAAATGATTTTTTAAGATTTCAGTTAAATATTTACCAATGTCCGCAGTCAAAAAACTGTCGTAATAATTCAATAGGAGGCTGAGCTCCGTATTTCTCCAGTGCTGGCATATTCATATCATCTATAAAAATTATACACTTCTTTCCCATAGGTGGTCCAAAAACGCCTTTGCGTCTTTTATCCAATCTGGCCATAATAATATTCTGAATTTTTAAAAAGAAAGAGTGATATATTTAGCTATACTTGTACTACAAATTTACTATTGTTATTTTTGCTTATGTTAAATAAGCATTAGGAAGAAAGACCTATGCTGTCAGCATCCCTGGGGGTTTTTTATGAGTAGCAGCTACCATTTGTTTAATTTATTAATGACCAACTTAACATAAAAAGTCATGTTTAATGCTGGAACAGAAAAGGAGCTTAGCAGTCTTTGTAAGGAAATAATGCAAAGCAGCACTATGTATGTCTTTATCCTTATTCATTCATATTTAGGGTGATAACTGGACTTCACATTCATCATCATTCAAATAGCATTTATTCAAACCTTTCTAGGTACCCAGAATTATAAATTACATTACTATTACTATTACATATATATGTATATATATACATTTATTTTTTTCTACATATATATCTTTCTACTGTATGTAATTGTTTCATTGGATACTCCAACATTAACTTTAACTTATTTAATAATTAAAAGTATCAATCTATAAATTTTAGCAACTTCTTATAGCTGACATATTTTTTTGTATTTCTGATATTTTGGAACACATTTGTCCATTGTAAAAATGAATATTGAAACTATTTTCATTCAAATAAAATACAGTAAATAATCTTTAAATGTGTAAGATTCTGAAGTTAAAGGAATCCTAGGATTAAGGCAATAGAAGTGGGTCGGGGGAAATGACTAGTCATAAATTTAGAAGTGGATGTTAAACATGGCAATTAGAAAAGGGTTCATGAAGTAGTTTCATCTTCTCTTATCTAGAGGCAAATGTGGGATGTAGAGTTACACGGTTCCTGGTACAGAAAGATCCAGTGAGCAGTAAAACCTCCTAAAGGTCAGACAGCAGACTCCAGAAAGAGCAAATGAAAGTGCTCTCATGCCCAACCCCGATGCTCTAGGGGTGTGTGTGAGTGTGTGTGTGTGTGTGTGTGTGTGTGCTTCTTCTAGGTTCCTTTTACCAATTAAGCAATTAGTCATTGCTTTATCTCAGGGAAAAAAAAATGACACAGCTCAATAACCCACTATAAATGTAAAAGAGATTGTCTCTAAACTCAAAGATTTACACAGTTGCTCATTTAACACACAATTTTAAACATTTATCATATAAAAATGAGTTAATAATTACACATTCATGTTTCTGGTTTTCAGCTAACCTGAACCTGATTGGCACTGGTCCGTGCAGAGAAGTTAATGTAAAAAGGGAAGTACTGGTCCTTTTCCAAGTGATTCATTAGCTTATCCTTCACGTACACTGACTTTCCTGTGCCCGTGGGACCCACAAAGAGCAGTGGCCTGTGAGAAAGCAATGAGCATGTTATTCAGAAAGGAAGAAAGTCAGAATACATTTTCACCAGAGGAATTTGGGGTTACTTGAAAACAAGTAATAATCAAGTCCTCTTTATATAGAAACTCTCATGTTTACCTATGGTCGTTATGCTATGAAAGACTTGTAACAATAATAACTAGTATATATTTTCACCTTATGTTGCAGCCTTTAATAATTACTATTATTATTTTGAAAGTATTAACATTGCAATATACTAATAAAACAAGTAATATGCCTAGGTTTTTAGAAAAGAAAGCCAAAGATTTTCTCCTATGAAAAATATTTATTTGTACTTTTTAGTTAGGGTACAGAATAATATGAAATAGAATAGTAAAGCAAAAGAAATAAGATAAATTACCTTAAATTTCTGTGAGATTGGAATGACAGTGAGTTCTAAAGCTACCAGTTGCTAAATTTAATAGCATTTAAAATCAATTCAGTTACTTAGGTATTTGTATAAAAACAAATTCTAAGAAATTCTTCATTCAATGGAGACTCACGCATGGTTTACTATCCTTGGCTGAAATTACTAATTTTAAGAGGGAAAACATCATAAGAGTTTATGTTCACAAAACTTAAGGAACCCAAATTTCAGAAATGCTGCATTAAACATTAAATATTTTCATTCTGACTAATAACTTAGCACACAGTACACAAAACCCAACACAAAAGTTGGCACTAAGACTGAGGAGTACTACTCCAGTGTGAAAGATTTACCTAAGTGAGCCGAATTATGCTGATAATACATTTTTTAGATTAGTACTGAAGTTAAAATGCTAATTTAAAGTTATTTTAGAACTAGAAAGATCCCTGGGAATTCACTGCATGTTCCAGACTAACACTTACTTTGTAGAAAGCTGTTTATTAAGGTAACTTTAATTTAAAAAGTACTGAAAAGATAAAAGAAACTATTGTTCTGGTGTTCTACAAAACAAGAAATTTGGTTGAAGAAATTTTTAAAATTCAGAGAGTCCACGAACTTGAGTGATGAAAAGATTATATTTTCATTATTCTCTAAATAAAATGCAGCAATTGTAATAATAATTTTTATAACAGCTCAAAATATAACTCATGTCCAATACTTCTTTAAAATAATTATTGTCATCATGCCCACTGCTACACCTTATTAATGTGATTAATAAAGAAGCATACATTACTATTCTAACTCAAATGTCAATATTTTACATTACTATTACAACTCAAATGTCAATATTTTAATAATTGTATACATGTATATCATGTAAATGTTTATGTCTGTAATTACATATTTGTACTTATTCATTTAAAACTATTATTCTGATGAATAATTTCTGGAACAAAAGAACTCTGTGCTAGGAATTTCCCAGAATAGGCAACTGCTTTGTCTTCCCAAGAAAGATTTATTTGATTGATTGATCCATTGATTGAGACAATGTCTCACTATGTTACCCAGGTTGGTCTGATCATCCTGTCTCAACCTCCCAAGTAGTTGGGATTGCATGTGTGCACTACTGTGCCTGGTGAAAGAGTTTTCAACGTTAACCTCCAACGTAATGCATCAAGAGATGCAAAATAGGGATGAAATAATTTTTCTCATTAGCTAGCTGCCTATTTTTTTAAAGCCACAAAATGTACTCAGAAACAAGTTCCTTATTGAAAAATCATGACATTTATGAATACTATGTAAACTTTTAAAAAACATTAAGATACACTAAATCTAATGTTTTAAAAGAAAAATAACTATAAAATATTAAAAAGTTGGTATGTAATGCCTACAGTGCATATCTGTTTCTGATCATTATTATATACTCCTTTTTAAAGTATTCTTCTGATTTAAATCTGAGTTTAAAACCTGACATTTATCTAAGTTATGAAATCCAGAACTGTTTGTCATAGGACATGTTCTAAAAATTCTCCATATAGTGGGAGAAGGTGGATCTTTGTCAGTTTCATATCTCAGGATATACTTAATCTTTAAATAGAATGCATAGTTTTTAAACATAACACTGCCACTGACTTTTACTCTGGTGTTGTGAAATGACTTGCAAGGCAACAAAGTATACGGCAAGATCTTTGCAGCAGACAGTAGGAAACCTGGATTCCAGGGTTATCATTAAGCCTGCGTGTCACCTTGTACACGTTAATTCGTCTTCCAGTTACTGGATGACCTCAAAGTTTTCTGTAAAAATTGCTATAATTCTATTAGAATGACACCACTCCATTCAAAATCCATGTTGATGGCAGAGTTCCTTACTTTGCAGAGGTAATATTCAAATCCATAAGAAATGTGTATCTAATTGTATCCATTGTAGGGACTATGATGTCTTGGATACTGACATGCTTATCTTCTAAATTAGTACTTTTAATTAACTCATTCCAATGTAGCCAGCGACCTCGGTTTTTCAACTACAAGAGAATATGAAAGTGTTATAACCATGTACTTACATATCTTAAAGGTTCTTTTCAATACCCTTTTTTTTTTTTTTTTTTTTTGGCACCTGGTATTGAACTCACAACCTCGCGCTTGCCAGGCAGGCGCTCATGCTGCTGAGCTAAATCCCTGGCTTTGTCTCCTTTTAAAACATTTAGTCTTTTCATACTTTTATAATGAAATATTAATTCATATAAAAATGTAAGTAATATATGTGTCATAAGCCAAATTAATAAGATTACATTCATGAATTTATCACTCAATTTAAAAAATACACATTTTCTTTGGATTTTGCTTTGTAAATGATAATCTAAAAAATTTAATGACATTTTATCACAAAATTCAACATATCTAGAACTTCAGATATGTTTGCCTTTATATCCTGTCTACATTCTCGTCTTCTCAAAATGTCTTTAAGATGTCCTTTTGTATATATCAAGTATTTATTTAAGAGCCACGCTAATGTACCTTGTTACAATTTACCAAACTTTGATTTCATAATTTACAGTAAACAGTAATCTAGCCAAAAACAAATTATCACACGAACTCTCTCTGAATTTTTCTCCAAAATTATCCTCTGATAGTTTGATTCAGGCTGACATTCAGCTGGGACATATATCATGGTGGTACTGAGTCTTACAATACTGAAATTCTTCTGAACCACTGGTGGAGATGAGCCGCCATCCTGACACGCCTGGACTGCCTTCCAATCTGCATCACCCCCAACCATTATGTTCTCCAGATTGTCCTTCCCTCTCCCTGGAGCTCCTAGGCCTCTCACTACCAAGTAATAAAATGGTAAATACATGGTAAGATAACAAAAGTCAATGACCTTGCTTCAGGGCTATGGCTGACTCTAAGAATCTTTTCCTATTTTCTAGCAATTTCTATATGTCTCTGGTATGTATTTGAATGCTGATAATTTTGCAAATTTAGCTAAACGTGTCTTTACTACTGCACATTTTTAAAATTTTAGTTTTATTTTTATCAAAACTATACATCACATATTTTAGAGTAAAAAGTTTTACAAGATTAAGAAAACCAGCAATTCCATATTCCTATTTTCTCCTTAGTGCCTATTACCTTTACCTCTTTAAACTGTATTTTGGTACTTACCTTCAATTCTTAAAGAATATGCTTATGTTTTTACTTCTTGATTTTTTACTTTTAGAGATCACTTTACTGACTTTGTAATATGATGAATGGAGATGAAATTCTCTTTTTAGTCCTATTCTTAAAGATCTGTATTACCATGGTTTTAGGGAAACAGTCCTGCATTGTTTAGTCAGTAGAACTAGGCTCAAGTCTGGCTCTGATAGCTACACACCTTTCTAAGTCTCCATAATGTAGACAAAATTATAACTAAGATTCTGTTCAGATCTTAAAGGTTGTAAAATAAAATGTGCATAAATAAAATGATGATTTAAATTCTTGTTGGTTTTTCAATCCTGGGAGCTGAGGCCACACGAGGTGAGTTCCAGCACACCTTTGCTGGCTCAGGGAGACCTTTAGACCATCGCTCCCAGCGACTAGGAGCCTGCCCAGGTTCCTGAAACACCAGAGGTGGCACGGGAGGTTCCGCAGGCCTGACTGGACCACACCTAGAGACCTGCTTTCAATCTGGGGAGCTGAGGACATGTGAGATGAGCATGCCTGCACTAGCTGCAGAAGAGCTGTAGATGATCCCCCCAGCAGTTAGAAGCCTGCCCAGCATCCTAGACCACCAGAGGAGGCATGAGAGGTCCCAGGGGCCTGACTGGGCCACACTCAGCAACCTCCATTCAGTCCCAGGAGCTGAGGGCACACAAGGTGATTTCCAACACGTCCAGGGGAAGCTTTGAAACATCACTTGAAACTCGGAAATATAGGAAAATGACAAAATGAAAGACCAAAATGCAATCTCAAACCTCCAGCCCATTCCAAGAAAGCCTAGGAGCCATGTACATAGAAGAAAATATAAGCCATACATCTGAAATGCCTGAAATGATATCAACTGAAATAAAGAAACAACTCCAGGAAGCTATAAAAGAAATCAAATCAGAAATAATCTCCCAGGTAAATGAAGAAATGATAAAAGTAATGAAAGAAATGCTGAATAAATCTAAAAAAGACACAGTTAAAAAATTAGAGGAACAATGCAAAAAGATGGAAACCCTGAATGAACAATATAAGAAACAAACAGAATGCATGAAGAAGATTCAAAGAGACATACAGGAAATCAAAAATACCATTGAAAGTTGGCAAACCCACCTTAACAAAAGTGAAGATAGAATTTCAGACCTCGAAGATAAGATTGCAGCCAGTGAACAGGAAAGACAAGATCTTTTAAAAATAACAAAGAATCAGGAAATAACAATTCAACAGTTGCAAGATGATGCAAAGAAAAACAACCTAAGATTGATAGGGATGAATGAAAAAGAAGAGAATAACACAAATGATATCAAGAGGCTATTTACACAAGTAATAACTGAAAATTTCCCAAACATGAGAATGGAAAGTGACATACAGATTAGTGAAGCATATAGAACTCCAAATAGCCATAACCAAAATAAAACTATACCCAGACATATAATAATCACCATCCCAGAAATCCAACATAAGAACAGAATACTAAAAGCTGTTAGAGAGAAAAGACAGATCACCTATAAAGGAAAACTTATCAGAATCACATCAGACTTCTCAACACAAACAATGAAGTCAAGAAGAGCATGGAGTGAAGTATTTCAGATCCTAAAGGAAAATGACTTCCAACCCAGACTGATATATCCTGCAAAACTGTCCTTCAAAATGGATGGATAAATAAGATACTTCCATGACAAGGAACAGCTGAAAAACTTCATGATACCAAACCAACCCTGCAAAGAATACTGAAAGACATTCTAGATAGACATAGGAAAAAAACCACTAAGCAAGGCAGACAAACAGCATGGAAAGGTAAATATGCAACAGCAGAAAGATAACATGTCAACAATAAACCAATATATAACAGTTATAACCATTAATGTAAATGGCCTCAATTCACCAATTAAAAGAAACAGACTGGCAGAATGGATCAAGAAACAACATCCCACTGGGGTTGTAGCTTAGTGGCTTAAGCATCTGCCTGGCAACCGTGAGGTGGTGAGTTGGATCCTCGGCACCAGGAAAAAAAAAAAAGAAGAAGAAGAAAAAGAAACAACATCCAACCATATGCTGTCTACAAGAAACCCATCTAACCCAAAAGGAAACTCATAGACTAAAAGTCAAAGGATGGAAACAATACTTCATGCAACAGGAACCCAAAAAAAGCAGGGGTAGCTATTCTGTTTGCAGACAATGTGAACTTCAAACCAAGAATGACCCAAAGAGATAAAAAAAGGTCACTACACACTAGTTAGGGGAAAACTTCAAGAGGAAGAGATAACAATCTTAAATATATATGCACCAAATTCTGGAACACCCAGCTATACAAAACAAGTATTAACAGAAATGAGGGCCGGGGTTTTAGCTCAGCAGAGTAAGCGCCTGCCTGGCAAGCACAAGGTCATGAGTTCAAGCCCCAGTGCCAAAAAAAAAAAACAGAAATGAAAAATCAAATAAGCAATAACACAATTATAATAGGAGACCTTAATATGCCATTGACCCAAAGGGACAGATCAACTAGACAAAAAATCAGCAAAGAAATAACAGAACTGAATAACACCTGTGAACAAATAGACTCGATAGATGTATACATAGTGTTCCACCCAGCAACATCAGAATATAAATTCTTCTCAGCAGTACGTGGAACATTCTCTAAAATAGACCATATAATAGCCCACAAAACACACTTACATAAATGCAAAAGAATTGAAATTATCTCATGCATGTTATCAGATCATAGTGCCATGAAACTAAAAATTAATGATAAAAGAAACTGCAACAACCACACAAACACATGGAAATTGAATAATACACTCTTGAGCAATCAGTGGATCACAGAGGAAGTTAAAGAAGAAATTAAACAATATCTACAAGCAAACAAAAATACAAATACAACTTTTCAGATTCTGTGGGATGCAATGAAAGTGGTCCTCAGAGGAAAATTTATTGCAGTGAATTCCCACATCAGGAAAACAGAGTGAACACAAATAAACAACCTGACACTACACCTCAAACATCTAGAAAAGAAGAGCAAGTCAAGCCCAAAGCCAAAAGAAGGGAGGAAATTATAAAAATCAGAGCAGAAATTAACATAGAAGAGACTAAGAAAACAATACAAAGAATCAATGAATCAAAGAGTTGGTTCTTTGAGAGAATAAATACAATTGATAAGCCCCTAACCAACCTTATTTTAAAAAGGAAAGAAAAAACTCAAATGCATGGAATAAGGAATGAAAAAGGTAAAATCACTACAGACTCTATGGAAATACAGAAGATCATCAATACCTGTTTTGAAAACCTCTACTCTCATAAGTTCGATAACAAAGAAGAAATGGACAGATTCCTAGAAACATACGAACTACCAAAGCTGGGTCAAGAAGATGTAAAACTGCTGAATAACCCAATTTCTATTAATGAAAATGAAAATGTAATTAAGTCCTTACCAACAAAGTAGAGCCTAGGCCCAGATGGATTCACTGCAGAATTATACAAGAAATACAAAGAAGACTTATTGCCAACACTCCTCAAACTCTTCAATGAAATTGAAAGGGAAGCAATTCTTCCTAAGTCATTCCTGGAAGCAAATATTATTCTAGTACCAAAACCTGAGAATGACCCAACTAAAAAAGAGAACTACAGGCCAGTCTCCCTAATGAACATAGATGCAAAATTCTGAATAAAATACTGGCAAACAGGATGCAGCAAATCATCAAGAAGATTATACACCACGACCAAGTGGGATTCATCCCAGGAATGCAGGGATGGTTCAACATACGTAAATCAATAAATGTAATCTACCATATCAATAGAGCCAAAAGTAAGAATCACATGATCATCTCTATAGATGCAGAAAAAGCTTTTGATAAAGTCCAACACTCATTCATGATATGAACCTTAA
>PVJX010015607.1:25330-42378 GCA_004027295.1 Dolichotis patagonum
ATGACAAACCAACAGCCAGCATCATATTGAATGGTCAAAAACTGAAAGCCTTTACCTTAAAATCAGGCCCAAGACAAGGATGTCCATTATCACCACTGCTATTCAACATAGTACTGGAAATACTAGCCAGAGCAATAAGACAGGAAAGAGAAATAAAAGGAGTAAAGATAGGAAAAGAGGAAGTTAAATTATCATTATTAGCAGACAACATGATACTCTACATAGAAGACCCCCAAAACTTAACTCAAAGACTCCTAGATATAGTAAGTAAATCCAGCAATGTATCTGGATACAAAGTCAATTCTCAAAAATCAATAGCATTCCTATACACTAACAACAAAATCACTGAGAGAGAAATAAGAGAAGCCACATCCTTCACACTAGCATCCAAAAAAATGAAATCTTTAGGAATTACTCTAATGAAAGAAGTAAAAGATCTATTCAGGGAAAATTATAATACCCTGAAAAAGGAAATCAAAGAGGATCTCAGAAAATGGAAAGACACCCCTTGTTCATGGATAGGAAGAATAAATATTGTAAAAATCACCATTCTCCCTGAAATGTTATACAGATTCAATGCAATCCCAATCAAAATACCACTAGAATACCTCATAGATCTAGAGAAATCACTCCTAAAATTCATCTGGAACCAGAAGAGATCTAGAATAGCAAAGGCAATTCTAAGCAGCAAAGGCAAGGCAGGAGGCATCACAATCCCTGACTCGAAGTTATACTACAAAGCTACTGTAATAAAATCAATATGGTACTGGAATAAAAACAGATCTCAAGACCAATGGAATATATTGGAAGATACAACCACAACTACAAACACACTCAACCACCTTATCTTTGATAAAGGGACCAAACATGCTTGTTGGAACAACGACAGTCTCTTTAACAAATGGTGCTGGAAAAATTGGTTATCCATATGCTGAAAACTAAAACTAGACCTATGCCTATCACCATGTACTAAACTAAAATCTAAATGGATCAAAGATCTAAGTATTAAAACAGAAACACTAAATCTGTTAGAAAACAAATTAGGTAAAAATCTTGAAGACATAGTGGTGGGTAGAGAATTCATCAACAAGAATCAAACAGCATGGGAAATACTTCCCAAAATCAATAATTGGGATCACGTCTTATTAAAGAGTTTCTGCATGTTGAAAGAAATCTCCTGCATAGTGAAAAGAAAACCCACAAACTGGGAAACAATCTTAGTGAACTGTCCCTCAGACAAAGGACTTCTCTCTAGAATATATAAAGAATTAAAAAAAAATCAGACCCCCAAAATTCAAAGACCCAATCCAAAAATGGGAACCTGAGATGAATACACAGTTCTCAGATGAAGCAATAGGAAATGGCAAATAAATACATGAAAAACTGTTCATCATCATTAGTTATTAGAGAAATGCAAATTAAAACCACACTGAGATTCCATCTCACCCCAGAAAGATGGCCAGGATAAAGAAAACTACCAGCCACAAATGCTGGAGAGGCTGTGGGGAAAAAGGAACTCTTCTGCACTGTCGGTGGGAGAATAGACTAGTGCAACCACTGTGGAGGTCAGTCTAAAGATTCCTCAAGAAACTGGAGTTGGAAGTCCCATTTGACCCAGCTATTCTACTTCTAGGCATATTCCCAGAAGAACTGAAAACATCATAGCACAGTGATATATGTGCACCCATGTTTACAGCAGCACAATTTGTAATAGCCAGATCTTGGAAACAACCTACATGCCCATCAACTGAGGAATGGAAAAACAAGTTGTGGTATATTTATACAATGGAGTACTACTCAGCTATAAAGAATGATCAGATTGAGGTATTTATAAATAAATGGAAGCAACTTGAGACCATACTCATAAACGAAATAAATCAAACACATGTATAAACATTGTAGTCTCTGTAGTGTAAGAAACAGTAAGAGTACATAAGATTTTATGGTAATCATGATTCTCCATTACATAGCTTTGAAGCCTTTTAATGTTTTCATTCATCAATTGGAATGGTTTTATTCTGTTTTGTTTGATTTTATTATGTGTGATGGTATGAACAGCTATTTTGAAAAAAAAAAACAAGACATTATGGCAGCCATTGCTGATTTAATATCGTCTTGCTTTGAAGTCCTACCATGCTTTTGTTCTTCTATTACCATTGTTTCTATCATGTTGTGTCTTATTGGATTTTAATATATGTAACAGTATAAACAAATTTTTATGGAAAATGAGCTATTATAGTAGCCATGGTTCATTTTCTGTTATTTGGTTCAGAATGCCCTGTAATACTTTCATTCTCTTGAATGGTTTTATACTATTTTGTTATGTTTGATATTGTTGTGAGTGAAGCTATGTTCATCTATTTCAAAGAAAGAGACATTATGGTAGCTACTGTTATTATCTGGTCGTCCTGTTGTGAAGTGCTGTGTTGCTTACATTGTTCTGTTCTGATCTGCTTTGTTCTGTCCTCTTTTGCTTTATTCTCTTTAAAATAAAATTTAAAAAATAAATAAATACTTGTTGGTTACAAGAATATTTTATGAATTCTTTTATAAAGTAGAAAAATAGAAACATGCTGCCACAATTTATAGATAAAAAGTGTAAAGAAGGGGCTGAAAAACAGAGTTGAAAAGTCAAAACATCTTGTCACGACAAACATTTTAGGTCATACCTCATACATGTAGTCATAGACCAGGCCTTTCTCATCAAAGTGGCACTCCCATTTACCCACCGAAGCTGGTACCGGATTGTCTTCATTTTTCCCCGTTAAGGTTAATCGTATGAAAGTATCAAAAGCGAGGCGACCATCTGTATCACAACTTCCCCCAATGGACCAAATTAAAGAGAATATAAAGCAAGCCTGTTGGTTAAAAAAAAATTTAATTTACGGTACTTTTAATAAAATGTAAAGAAAAATTTAACTAAAATTTATCATATGAGGACCTACTCATATAAAGAGTCATTTTTGTGGCAATATCTTTCACAATTTTAAAAGTGCATATAATAAATGATCTGAAAATATCTCCTTTAGCCCACCGCAATTCTATTCTTGCCTATGAAAATAATAAATGTACAAGAATATTCACTGTAGCATTCTTTGTAATAGTCAAAGATCAGAAGCAACCTAAATGCTCTTCAATAGGGTTTCTGCTTACTTAGATTATGCTATAAAAACCGACAGCTGTTTTAAAACAAAGTATCTCTATAAGTACTGATATGCTGCAGTCTCCAAAATATATGGTAAGAATGCAAATTAGTACATATAGTATGTTCAGATATATAAAATGTATACTTATAAAAGAGTACATATGTGGGACCTTAATAATAACTGCCTTAAGCGTGGCAAGGGACTGGTATAGATGAAAAACCTGCTTTTGACTTTGGAATTTTCCTCCACATGCATGCATTATCTAGCTGAAAAAATAAGTCAAATGTATTTTAAGAAAAATTTTTCATCCTATGTAAGTCTTTAGAAGTGATTCTCAATCATTTGAAAGTTTGGGAGTTTGGGTTTGCCAGAAGAGCAAATATTTTTAGGCAGTATAAATATATTTTTATATATTCCTGGGATACTTTTTTATTTTGTGAAAGTAATGGTAATAGGTATGAAAGAATATTGAGAACTGCCTGTGAAAGACAGTTTCAAACCTAGGGAGGAAAGAAAGTTATACTTCAAACATATCTGCTTAACTTCCTCTAAGATGGACTAAGGTAAAGGGAGGTGGAAAGGAAGAAGTTGTGGTTAGCAAGGTACCACGGAAAACAAGATTTCTGAGGAAAGAGATTTTCTGTGGCAACAAAGTGAAGGGAAAACCATGGAAGAGAACTGCTACTACCACAGAGTAAAAGAGTCAAGGACAATAGAAAGTTTCAAGGCATTAAGAATGAGGTGGCACAACCGAGTGAAGAGACAGCCTACAGTGTGGGAGAAAATGTTTGCCAGCTGTTCCTCAGACAAGATTACTATCGAGAACATACAAAGACCACACACAAAAAAACAATGACAATGATGACAATGCACAACGTATGCACCATTGTTGCCCCCACTAACATGTTTTAAATTTAGTTTTCTTTCTTTCTTTTTTTTTCTCTTTGAAATAAAATGGATTTGAAAAAAAGTCATAAAGAAAAAGAATGAAGTGGCAGATGGGAAAGAGGCACAGATAAAGAAAAGGTCCCAAACAAATGAAACAAAAAATTCTTTCCTTTGCCTCCCTTTGCTAATTTCTGCTCACAGTTGCCACAGTCTCTGGTCTTCTAACCTCTATGCTTTAGCTAACCAGAACTAGTGATCTTTCCAAGGATTATGCTTACAACATTCCCCCTAGCTGGTTGCATAGCTGGTTTCAATTGCTGATCTAACATTAAGACAAAATCAATTCACTTAAAGTCAAAATTAAATCACTTTAAGTGTTTATCACACTACGATCTATTACACATAAAAAGGTAGTTTTGGTTCATCTGACATCTTTTACTTTCTTTAAAGTATTTTTTTAGCATTAGAACACCAGATCAGACCAACTCTAGTGTCTTCAGCTATTCTTTCTGTGATCACCAAAAAACTTCTCCAGATACTATAAAGATCTTTCTGAATATAAATATTATTTTCCGGAAATATATTTTATTCTGTATTTTAAATCTCATTAACCATAAAACTAACCATAATCCAAATATGAATGTGCTTGCTAGTAGGATCATTTTCTGCCACATTACAGAGCAGTACTTCAAAGAGACGAGTAAGAGACACAACCACGTTGCTATTACTTGTAGGAAACAGTTCCTGCAAAATGAACAGCATAAGACATTTTAATTGAGTTTCATCTTAAAGAATAAAAGATTGGAAATATTTCACTTTAAAAATAGATAAGGGAGCCAAATGTGGTGGTGCACAACTGTAATTCTAGCACCAGGGAGGCTGTGAGTTCAAGACCAACCTGGCTTAGGAGTTGGGGCTGTAGCTCAGGGGTGCAGCAACTGCCTGGCAAGTATGAGGCCCTGAGCTCCATTTCTGGTACCCTCTTCCCCTCCAAAAAGACCAACGAGAGATGAGATACACAATAAAACTTCAAGGCGAACCTGAACTACATAGTGACACCCTGTCTCAAAACCCAAAGAAAAGTCTTTTAAGTGCATTATATTTAGGCCACTGTGTTCCCTCTTGTATGGTGGCCCGCTCTCACACTGTGGGGTGACTTCTTTTCCTATTTTTACTTGGCCTAAACTTGCTCTACAGAGCCTGTTTCTTTTCCCACCTCTAATAAAACTTTGCAAAAAAAAAAAAAATAAAACCTTGCTACCATTAAAAAAGTTTATAACATATAAACTTAAAGAATTTAAATTGTAGGCATGATAAAAATGTTGCTCAACTATTTTATTTCAGTCATGATATTACAAAATTGTACATAACATATTCTTATTCTAAACAAAAACTAACTACTGTAAACAAACAATCCTAAGGATAACACAAATAAAGCCTTTTATAGGTGTTTATTCATTTAGTTATTCAGCAAACATTTATTAAAGATGTATGTATCTGTATACCTACAGAGCAAGCTAAGAGATACAGCACGATCCATGAGAAGCAGAAATATTAAAACTCTCCCCTACAGTTTCAAAGGAAGCACAGCCTGCCAACACCTTGGTTTCAGATAGCCCCAAAACTAAGAGAATAAATTTCTGTTGTTTTAAGCCATCAAGTCTGGGGTAATTTATGAGAGCCTTAGTGAACTAATACAATACGTAGTATTTTTATAAAACACTAAATACATATGTGAGCTTATAAAGTCGTATGTTTTCAGTATTTTTAAAAGGTAAAAGATAATTTGGATTTTTAAACATTTAAATAAAATGGCTTGATACAAATCATTTAGCTGGAATAAATTTACCTTCTTAGTTATTCAACTATAATTAGGTAATATAAAACAAAATGGGGATACTAAATCGTACAGAGAAAACTCGTTATAGTTACAAGTGACTTTAAACTTAGTTAAGCTGAGTAGAAACCAAGAAAATTGAGTGTGTCCAAGAATTATAGTCCTACCTTGCAGTTTTTCTTACGAAACTTTAAAGAAGGTATTATTAGCCAGTCAAAAAGTCCTCTCAGAAGAGCTTGGTGTTCTGGTTCACACAGAGGTTCTTTCAGTGAATTCAACCATGAAGATACAAGTGGTTCCCATCCTAACTGCGAGGGCTCCAAATAAATCATGCCACAGCGACTTACAGTGGCAGGCTAGAGAAAAGAAGACAAGTTTTGTTTACCCACAGCTGCATTTGTGCCAGTGGTATCTAGCGTTACCAACTGTTTCTTAGCGTGACTTGCATGGCTCTTCACGATCTGGCTTCTGTCTACTTCTATAGCCGCACATGCTCCAGATGTTCCCCACACAGAAAACTATCTTTAATTCTGTTCCGTGGGCATTTCGTGGCTCCATGTCTTTCTTTATACATCATCTTGCAATGATTTGGAATGTCCTGCTGTTTACTCTCCTTGTGGACGGTCAGTTCAGCCCTTACTCCAGAGCACTTGCACGTAACTGAGTCTCAGGATTTATCAGCATGCTTCCCATCCTTCCTAAGCTTATACCACGTCTTGTTCATCTTTGTCTTCCCACTTCCAAACTCATTTTGTAACACATAATAAAAGCCACTTTTGGATAAATGAATAAACAAGTGAACAAATGAAAAAACATAAACCACTATTGTATTAAACTATGAACTTACTGAGGCTTGGGAAAGGTCCATTGCTTCAAAGATGAGACTCATTTGAGGTGACATTTGAATGATTTCTCCACTCATAAGGCAAAGCTAAAAGCAATTATTTTTCAAACATTAGAAAATATTTTAAATTTCTCATAAACATTTATTTTACTTACAATAAACACATCTTCTGTGATACAATGGAATATTAGAATGGAAGTCAGAAAACCTTCATCTAACTCTGGTTTGTTGTATCTCCTTTAATCTAAAAATACTACTTCTTTTACTCTATTTACTTTTTTGGTCCTGGGGATCAAACTCACAACTTGCATTTGCCAGGCAGGCATCTTGCCACGGAGCTCTATCCCTGACTCAAACACTTCTCCTTTTAAAAAGAATTAAAATGTGTTATATCCATGAACCAACTCCCCATGATGAATATAATCAGTATATACTGCAAACGTGTACATAATAAAAAATTTTAAAATACTTCCTTTATCAAAGATGTCAAAAATTGAATTTATCAATTGCTTCCTTTCTCTTAAAATTCTCATCTTGCCCATTATTATTAAAGTCATTCTATCTTCTCCCATATCCTTATTTTATACTTTTGGAATTATCAGTAACTTTTAATCATATTACTGATTATTATTATTATTAACTATACACCAAATTAAGTTCACTCCTAGGGCTTTAAAATTTTTCCTCTACATTTATTTCTGTTTCCTCTCTGCTTCTACAATCCTCACTCTAGCCCTACTTTTATCCCTATTAACAATAATTGTTAACACTTAGTATCTTTAGATTCAGCTTCTTAGATGCAAAATAAATGAACATTTTAGAGTTAGGCTGACCAATATGGTAGCCAATAGCATATGTAGTTATTTATATTTAATTTTTATGAATGAAATTTAAAATTCAGCTCTTCAGCTCCACTAAGCTACACTTCAAATGCTCAAGAGCTGCCTGTGAACAGTGGTATCTTATTAGACAGTGCAGACATTTCCAGCACTGCAAAAAGCTCTGTTGGGTGATGTGTGTCGAGAATACTAATCATCTAACAGATTATGTTAGCAAATCTCTTACCTCCTAGCAGTTTGGGAATGGAATCAGCATTTCCCTCACTTTACTATGTTATTTCCAAACTACTTTTACTCCATCATCAAGTGGAACCCTGTCCCCTTTGCCAACCGCTGAATTTGCTGTCACCCATCAGCTCCCAAGGATTCTCTTCTCGTTGGTTAGTTTTCTCTTATATAGCACTGGTCTGAGCCAGTGTTCATGAAGATAAACATCTCAACATAATGGGCCATCAGGTCCTCGACCACCTTGTTTTCACAAATTTTTCCTTACTCAACTCCAGCCATCCATTTCATATATCTGTAAACTTCTCTCTTGAAACACTACATAATTCTAAAACATTAAATTCAAACATCTCAGTCTCTGCTCATAGCTTCCAATCCATCCAGTTCTCCCACTCATTGTCACCGAATGCACCTGCTCTTAATTTTTACTAGGACTTTCACATCACTGTTTTCATTTCTTTTATTAGAGGACTTCTGTTATTTGGTCCACTGTTTCTACTATTATCATGGCAATGTATCTAAGGTCTTTATTTCCAGGCTTCCAACATTACCTAAACTACAGCCACACTGCTTTGGACAGTAGAGACTACTTCACAAAGACAGACTTTGATAGTATGAATAATTAATCCCAGTCTTTATTTTCAAAAAGGCTCTCAGGATTACCCAGATCTGCTCCTGTGTTTTTCTAGGCAGACATCTTTCCCATTTTTCATAATGGCTAATTTAAAGCACATTTTTTTTCCTCAAATCTTCAAAGAACCAGGTCCTACCACTTCACAAAGAAAAGAGAAGTAATCAGAGAATTTGTTTTCAATTTCCACTATCAAATCTATTTAAAATTCCCTTTCATACTTCCTAACAGCTAATATGAGACAAGCCTCCTACTTGACTCTGAGCCTTAGATATCACTTCAACATTAATATTTCATTATACATTGATTCAAAAAACATGAGCATCACTAAAGAATATGATTCCATTAACATGAAGCTCAAGACCTGCAAAACTCATTTATCATATATGTCACAATAGTGATTATCACTGAGGGAGTATGTATAGATTGAGAAATACATGAGTGAACTTTCTAGGAAATGTATGTATCGTTATTTAGGTCATAGTTTATGTTGAATGTATGTATACACTAAATAAACACAGAATCTATACTTAGAATTAGTTCATATTTTGATACCATCTATATTCTCTCTCAAGTGAAATAAACAGCAGTAGATTTTTCTTTCCTAGTTGTTTTATTTCACTCTTCTTAAGGTCATGTACTACACAGGAGTACTGAAGCATTCAATATTTTGAAAAGAAATGAGACCTTTGTATTTTCCCTTAAAATATGAACGTTTTATAAGATAACATAGGACTGAAAGTACGTAACATTTGTTCTTATTTAGTAGGTTACTCTGTTTCCTGTTATAGCAGTTTTCACACAATAGTTTAATTCTATGAAAAAAGACTGCAGCACAGTTTTCATTGAAATGATCACGTACAAACCTATTCAATCTAATGCAGTGTTTATCTGAAATACATAACCCTAGCAGTTAGCCAAATCATGTCTGAATCTGATCTGCTTTTATTGTACTGATTTACCTTTTTATTATCATCCAGCACTGTGTTCATACTCTCTATCCACAATGTGTCAATAGGACCATCAAATACAACCCATTTCCGGTCAGGTGTTTCTGATAAGGCAAATTCTCTAAAAGTGTTTGCCACAATACCATCAGTCCACTGAGGTAGGAAAAAAAAAGAGAGAAAGAATTGGAAAGCTCTGCTAAGATGGATCTAGCAAGTCTTCCTGCTAGAAACATTTCAAATTTCTTGTTTAATGCACACTGTCAGCAGGAGAGCTGCGAAGCTACACTGTAGATTACCTCATGAGACACCGGGTCAAACTGCCCAAAGAGTTGGCCCATAGTGATCGACTTGGGGTTCACGGTCCTATAAGTGACCTTTTCTTCCTCTCCATAGCCGTATTCATTCATAAGCGTTAAAGTATCGGCCAGCACATGCAGAACTTTGGTCTTGGCAGCAAAAGGTTCTCCTACTAACATAAAACTATCAAAGAAGCAACGATACATTAAGATTATAAAACTCTGCCATATGATAATTGTTACACAATTCTTAAAATTCTATGATGTTTTCTTGGACATGACAAAAACACACATAATTTCTAAACTGGTTGACATTATATAAAATTTCTGTTATTGTAATACAATTATCTACAAAAGAGAATATAATAAAAAGTTTCTAAAAATAAAATAACTTAGCCTATCCTTAATAATAGCTGTTGGTACCTAAAAGGGAGGAAGGTGTTCTAGACATAATAAAAAAGGGCAAGATATGTCACTGGGTTGGTGGCAAATTAACAGATATCAGAGGCTAAAAGATTGACAATTATTGCAAAGAATGTTAACATATTTAGATCTTTTTAGGTAACCTGGAAAACAAATACACATAATGAAATTAGAATTTTAGGGTAAACGGATAGTAGATAGAACATTGTTAACACAGTACATAATGGCAGGCAATAGTTGGACTTAATAACCCAGAAAAAAATTGCTGGTTTGAAAGTAAGAATGAAAGAGGAGTCCAAAAATTCAGAGACTTGTGGGATTGAATAGAGCCATTTACTATCTCCATCCAGTAGAAGATAAAATTAAGAAAACCACTGAATAATAAAGATCTATTAAAACTCAGGTTGGCATAAAGGATAAGCCAAGAGTAGGACTTTTCATCACATTATTAACCTCGGTGAAGGATGAATGTCATTCCCAGTATAACAGCCCCTTTTCCATAAGGGATATGTTCTAAAACTACCAGTAGATACCTGCAGTCATGGGTAGTATTAAATCCTATATATTACTATGTTTTTTCCCTATATATTCATAACCATAATAAGGTTTAATTATAAGTTAAACACAGTAAGGGATTAACAGTAACTAATAATAACAGACAAGTATAACTATATATTGCAATAAAATTATGTTACATGGTCTTTCTCAAAATATAGAATTTTCTCTTTAAGATTTTTGGGCTGCTGTTGAAAGTGAGTACCCAAAACAGTAGAAATAAAACTGCAGATAAGAAGTGGCAATTATAATTATTTCCAGAGGACAAAATAATCCAGGGAAAATAGACTAAGGGTATAGTCCTCTCAAATGAGCCTGTTAGATTTAAAAACACTACAAGGAAATTTATAAAGATATAACATAGTTGATGACCAAAAGTGCAGATTTCCATGCAGATTTCCATGATTATCACTACTAAATCAAATGAGCAACCTTTACCAACTCTTACTGGACATGTACCATGAGAGAAGTAAACCTTTGTCCTGTAAACTTCTAGGAAGTGAAAAGCTGTATGCCCTCCGTCCTACTTAGTAAAGTTCATTTTTTTTTTTTGGTTGATGAATTTTAGTTGTTCTAAAAGTTTAATTAAAATAACATCAAATGATGGCAGATAATCTTCAATCTTACCCATGTCTAACAATCATCATTTCATAGGTCTGAATCATTTTTTCAAGAAAAAATTTAACAGGTTGAAGATTCTGTGCACTGCAGACTTCATAAGCACATTTCAAAAAGTCCTGAAATTAAAAAGATGGAATGTATTTCTATATAATGGCATTATAAATCACATCATGCCAGAGTTTTATTTTTTAAAATTAGAGGAATAACAAATTGAAAGGAAGTTATTAATGATCATTGCATCATACCATTGCTTCATAGCATCAGGCTGCATAAAAATAACTTTCTGTTAACTAATTAATTAGTTTATTGGTACATTTTAGGTATATATGATGATCACATTCATTACAGGGAATTTGTACCTGTACGTGATCTAACTTGCTTCTTTTTTTTTTTCTATTTCCCTACCCTCCTTTCAGCCCTTCTTCCCCTCCTAAAAACAACTATTTGAGTGCTTCCTAGAATTCTATCATTAGTTAGGACATAAAAGAATATACCAGAAAAGTCCTCACATTATGGTAACTAGAAATAAATAATAAAGCTAAAAATCATCTTTAAAAAACGTTTGAAGTCAAGCGTGGTGGCACATGCTGGTAATCCCAGCACTTGGGAGGCAGAGGCAGGAGGCTTGCTGCAAGTCTGAGCTCAGCCTGGGCTACATAATGAGCTCAGGACCAGCCTGCAATACATAGTGAGACTAGGTACGGGATGACCTCGAATTCACTACTTATCCCAGACTGGCCTCAAACTAATGGCGACCCCCTGCCTCGAGTACTGGGGTGACAGAAGTGCAACAGCACAATCATTAAAAATTTAAAGACATAGCGGTACGTTGGATACAAGTAAGTCTTACGGAACTTAATTTCAGAAAGGGTTAAGCCCTTCCTAGGTAAGCTTGGCTACAACTACTTTCACTGCTGGTAACGTTTTCTACGTCTGAGCATGGTGGATGTTCCATTGAACCTACTACAGACAGAGGGGCGTTGATAAGAGAAGGAGAAACTGACCAAAGTTTTAATGTCTATACGGCTGGTGCAACACATTGGAATCTGGAGGAACTCCACACGCCCAGCTGGTTCTCCCTGCCCACACTGTTTGTCTGTTTGTGTTTTACTTAGTATGTCATGACATAGAAGACCAAGAGTTCACCTAGAAAGATGCAGAGAATTTCTTTGGTCCTAGGATGCTTAGATCCCAAAATAACTGCTGCAAAGAGAGGCCTGTAACAGGATAACTCACTCCAAAGACATCTGAAGTCAAAGGTCAACTATAGCTCAGTAATGCTGCAATAAAATTCCAACAACTCCTGATTGAATTGATCGTCAATTCAATGTAGTTACCCAAGAGAGGACAATAATACCAGTTTAGTTTCTATAATTATTTCACATAATTTAATGTTTACTATAAAATCAAAACAAAGCCTTAAGAAGCAAGTAAGATCCGGGTGTGGTGGTACACTCCTATAATTCCAGCACTGGGGAGGCTGAGGCAGCAGGATTGTTGCAAATTCAAAACCAGTCTGGGCTACAAAGAGAGCTCAAGGCCAGCCGGAACTGCATAGCAAGGCCTTGTCTCAAAAAGCCAGAAAAAAAAAGGTGGCTAAGGACTAAGAGTTACTATAAACAAACTCACAGATGACTGGTATATCCTAATTAGCAGATAATAACTTTAAACAAAACTTTTGTGTGTGTGGTTTGGGAATCAAACCCAGGCCCGCATGCATGCCAGGGAAACATTCTACCACTGAGCTTCACCTATATCACCAAAACAACTTTATATAAAGTATACAAGCAAATGGAGCCAGGGAGCTAGCACATGCCCATACCCCTGGGGAGCTGAAGATGGCAAGTGAAACCGAGCCTGGAGAACTTACCAAATTGGTGAGACTGTCTCAAAAAATTTTTAAGGGCTAGGGATGTAGCTTCACGTAAAGATTTTGGGTTGTGTCCTCAGTATTAGGGTTGGGAGAAGACAGAAAAAATAGATGACAAGATAAAGAATTTCAGTAGAGAAATGGAGTCTCTAAAAAGAACTAACTCATATGCTATAACAGAAAAACAAAATACATGAAGTTAAGCATTCACTGAAGGATGAAGATAGGTATTTCAATGGCAGATTGTTTGCCTAACATCTGTGCCTAACACATACACAGGAATTCATTGGGCAGAGTTATCAGAAAACCGTACAGGTGACAACAAAGAAAAACTGGACAGGCCAGGCATGGTGATGCACACCTATAATCCCAGCACGTGGGAAGTTGAGGCAGGAGGATTACCATGAGTTTAAAGTCAGCCTGCACTACAAGGTGAGACCCTGTCTCAGCAAAGCAAAGCAAAACAAAACACTGGACAAAGCTAAAGAAAGGTTCATTAATCTTAAAGACAGGTGAATAAAAATTAAAACAGAGAAAATAATTAAAAGCAAAACAAACAAAGATCAGAGCATAAGAGATAGGTGATACAGAATAAAAGGTCAATACATCATTAGAATCTGAGAAGATGGTGGACAAAATGGAGAAAGAAATATTTTAAATATTTTAAAAGATAATTACTGAGAAATTTCTGGAGAAACATATCAACACATAGATTCAAGAAAACATAGTAAATTCCAAGGAAATTAAGTGAAATTTAAAAAAAAAAAACACCAGACACATAGTCAAACTACTCAAAACCAAACAAAAAGAGAAATTATTAAAAATAACCAGAGGGGGAAAAACACATTATTACATTGACAGAAGCATAAATAGAAAAAAGCCCGACTTCTAAACACAACAGTGAAAGGCAGGAGTCAGTGAAATAACATCTTTAAATGTGGGTACAGGGGACACATGGACTCTGCTAACCTACAGCTCCAGACCCGGTGAAAATATTCCTCAAAAATCAAGGTTAAATGAAGCTATTTTCAGACAAACAAAAGCTAAGAGAAAACGTTGCCAGTATGCATTTACATACACAAGGAAGACTATAGAAAATTCTTTAGATAAGATGAGAAAAGTTCCCAGATGAAAGCATATATACACTGGAGGAAAAACCAGCACTAGGAAGGATAATGTAGAAGTCTTTCTTTACAAACAGTAATACCTAAAGCAAAACAAACAAACAAAACAAGACTGTGGCAACAATACCACAATGAGTAGGGATGAGCAGAAAATCATATCATTTAAAGTGCTTATATTTTTGTGAAATGATAGAATACTAACTTAAGGTAAACCGTAATAAGCCAAGTTACATATTGTAATTCACAGAGTGACCCTAAGTTTCAACAGAGAAAATAAAATGGAGTGAAAGTTTGGAGGGTATGAGTCAGTGGCATCATTTGTGAGGCTTTGGGTTCAATCCCCAGCACTACAGACACTCACACTCACACTCACACTCACACTCACACTCTTTCTTTCTCTCTCTCTCTTTCTCTCTCTCTCTCTCTCACACACACACACACACACACACACACAAACACACACACACCAAATACATATAGGAATGATAATTAGATAAATATAACTAAATCTAAAAGAAATAAAGAACAAAGGTATATAGAATATATTAAAAAGCAAAATAATATACTGCATTTAATGTTTTTCAAACTGAAATCTATATCTCTAAATTTATGTAAGTATAAAAGTCCTTCAAGGAAAACAAGATGGCGGACTGGTAGGTAGCAGGAGAGAGACCCTCTCTGAGAGAGACAGCTCAAATGCCAGAATAAAACACCCTGGAGACCCAAACAGAGAGAGATGGACTCTCACAACCCAGGAAGAAACGAAAGTCCAAAAAACCACTCGAACATGAGGTCTTGGGGCTACCATTAGTGAAGATAAGATCAGTGAGCACCACGCCCTCCTCGAGCCACCTGAATTCCTGCCCGACCTGAACAAGCGATCCGCACCAAAGTGACTGGCTTGAGCCGCTGGAGTGCAGAGCTGAACAGCCCTGCATGCGACCCACCCAGAGGCACCGTGAATTCCCACCGCAGCCGCGCTGAAGTCGGAGGTTGAGGAGCCCAGCAGTTCTCTGGGACTGGCATCAACATGAGGTGAGTGATGGGAATAAACCCTCCCACAGAAAAGGGGAAACCGACTGGACGACATGTTGGATTTGGGCAGCACAGCCCTAACTCCATAAGGAAGTGGCTTCAGCTGGTTGCTCCCCTTGCTGAGCGGACTGGTGGAATCTGCTTGGACTAGGCCGCGCCCCTGGCAGGGACCCAGTGAGTCACTACAATATTACTTCCCTGAGATCAGTGCACACTGACACAGTGAAGGCCTGCAAAGGTTGACTGGCCTGGAAGGGAGGAGCTAGAGCATACTGCCCGTGGGTAAACTCTAATCCCTGATAACCTATTGAAGAGGGCTAAAGCTCCTAGCCTGCACCCTCTAGAGGAGCCTTAACAAACAAGAAAAGGGTCTGGGAATTACACTGTACACTTGTATAGAAGGAACCAAAAACATGACAAAAGGGAGAAATAAGAAACAACTCCCAGCCCCCAACCCTGAGAACATTGATCCAGGAGAGGTAAATACAAAAGAGATTGAGGGCAGCAAAAATGCAACATCAAACACAGCATTAGCAGACATAAAGAGATATCTTCAGGACCTCGTAAGCGGGACCAAAACTGAAATATTAATTCAAATTAAACACGAGATAAGTAGATTAATAAAAGAAGGGCTGGGCAACTCCCAAGAAGACACAGACATTATTCTCACCACTCTGCTTGGGTAGATTACGTGCTGTTCCAGTTTGTCTACTTACACTAGACTTGAGGATAAGAGGACATATTATGGTAATCATCCTTAATTTTCCTATCAACTTAATCTGAAGCCCTTTATAACTTATACTGTCTTATTATGACTGATCTTATTTGAATCTGGTTTGTTAGACTGCTACTTTGTATTGACTGATTTTATTTAAATCTGTCATGATAGATAGCATCAAGTCTAAGTGTATAGGCAACTACACTGAAGATGACAAGATTCATTAAGATACCCACTCTGGTTTGATTATTACTTGCTTTTGAAGTCTTATAATGTCTCCAATGCTTCATTTTTATTAATGTTGTTATATACTGCTGAGACACCATGGTAACCATTGTAGATCACCTTGTATTGTGGTTTTATGTGACTTTTCTGCCTCATGCTTTTCTAGGAATTGTTTTGCTTTATCTTGCTTTGTTTTGTTTTTCCTGCTAAGAGAGAAATGATAGATATACACGTAGAGACTCATGCATGTGTAGAGCTTATAAACAGTTTACGAGAACCAACTATTTAACACATGTTGAAATGAACAACTACTTTGAAGAAAAAGAGACGCTACAATACCCAGTGCTGATTCCATAATGTCATGATGTGAAGTCCAGCAAAACTATCACTTTTTGTGCAAAGTGATCTTAGCTTGCTTTGCCTTCTTCAACACACATTAAGGTATGGACAGCTGTTTTGAGGAGAATGAGAGACACTATGACAGCCATTCTTGGCCTCCCTAATGTCTGGTCTTGAAGACCTGAAATGCCTTCCTCGTCCTGCTCAGATCAATTCCATACTAGGTTGTTTCATGTGAATTCCCTGTATGTGACAATATGGACAACTATTTGGAAGAAAACAGGAGTCAATATGATAGAGAGTGAATATCTCCGATTGTCTAGTTTTGAAATTTTTGTCTCTTACATTGCTTTCTTGTGATCCACTTTGCTCTGTTTTGTTGTGTTTAATTCTACCCTTTTGATATAATTGCATGTATATTTGCATGGGTAAGATGGATGACCATATTGCTGTTTTTGTCAGATTGTGGAGCAGAACTGTTA
>PVJX010015608.1:0-42176 GCA_004027295.1 Dolichotis patagonum
TCTAGAAAAAGAAGAGCAAGTTAAATCTAAAGCTCATAGAAGAGAGGAAATTGTAAAGATTAGAGCAGAAATCAATGCAATTGAAACTAAAAAAAATACAAAGAATTAATGAATCAAAAAGCTGGTTTTTTGAGAAAATAAACAAAATTGAGTCTAAGAGTGATTTTTCTACATTTGTATAAAAATCATCCTAACAGGGGTCATGTGATATCTTATTGATGGTTTGATTTGTATTTTCTTAAAAATTAGTAATAAGAAGCAACTTTTTATATATTTTTTGACTTTAATTATTTCATTGTATTTATTTATTTTATTTATTTGATTTGTGGTGCTAGGGATCAAAACTAGGAACTTGTGAATGTTAGGCAAGTGCTTTACATTGCCAGCCTTACATGTTGATAATTTTTATATTTTCCTTGAAAATGTCAGGACTTTGTCCAGTTTTTTTAATTGAGATTTTGGTTTTTGATATTGAGTTATATGAATGCTTCATACAATTTGAACCTTATCAGATATACAATTGTCAAATATTATCTCTTAATCTATAAGCTAATTTCTCATTGTTTATGTGTCCTGCTGTTCAGAAGCTTTTTATTAGGTATAGTACCACTTGTTTACTTTTTCAATTATTTCTTATGCTTTTGTTTTGAGTTCTTGCCTCTTGACTTTTAAAATTTGTGCATTTTTCCTATGACTTTTACTTTTATATCTATTTATTATAAAATTCTTAATTTCATTTTAATATCAGTTACATCAGTAAAACTACCTAAATATCTATGTATACATTAATAAAAATCCTATAGATCTTTGCATTTCTGTAAGTACAAATAGTAATTGATCATTGATTATTATTCATACCTATGAATTTACATATTAATAAAAACCCTTCATATCTTTGTATTTCCATAAATATATAGTAATTGGTTATTGAACTTTAATTTTCCACAGTATATTTCATTATGCTAATTTCTTATTTTTATTGTAAGATATAGGATTTTGCAGATTATTTTTCTAGCTTATAATTGCTCTCTTTCAGAAGTTATTTACGGCATTCATATCTTCTCATACATTCTTTTTTATTAATACCCTTGTGAAGTGGCACATAATGTTCACATTTCTTGTGTATGGAGTTGGTGCATGCACATAACACATTTTAGTCCCTTTTTTACCTCCTCCTTTCTAGTTGCCCCCATCTCTTGGTTCCTTTCCTCTTTGAGGAAGCTCTATCTCTGTTTTTTTTATTATAGATTCTTTACATATAGTAAAGTATGAGTTTACCATGCATAGGTTTGCTTTTCCATAGTCGTTTTCCCGTATGTCCTCATCATTCATAACATCTCTGTTTTCATTTGGTCCTATTGTTTGTAAGACATTTAAGAAAGATAAAAGAATAGTAAAATATCTGAGTATTTGTCTCCTTAGCATAAAAAGGAACTTATTTAAACATACAATTTTCCACCTCAGAACTCATAGAAATTTCTGATTCTTGCTAGTACTTAGGGTTTCATAAAGTTCTATTCCTCACTGTATCTTTTTCATTACAGGCAGTTGCGCAAAAATTATTTTTTAAAAAATTGTGTGGGTGCATGTATGTGTGTATGTTTTCTAACTAGAAGCTTATACAAAAAATGACTTGAAATTTTTAAAATGTGTTGGTCATTTTCTTTCATTTTGTCTGGATTTGAACAGTTTTTGACACTGCTTGTGCCATCATAGGGATAAAGATAAACTCCTAAACCCTTATCCTATTTTTCATGAAAACCATGATTTATATACCTTTTAAATCTGTCATGGTGTTGCATGCCTGTAATCCCAGCATTTGGGAGGCTGAAGTAGGAGGATCTCCATGAGTTCATAGCCAAACTGTACCACATCAGTGAGTCCCGGTCTCAAAAAACCAAGGGAGACAGACAGGGAGTGAGAGAGAGACAGAGGCAGAGGCAGCGACAGAAAGACACAGTCGCGCAACTGTGCCGAGAGATCTCCGATCATCTCTTGGACCCAGAATTTTCCGCTCAAACAATAGACTTCTTCTAGAGACATCTTGCAAACCAGAACTGAGATAATGACTAGCTCACACTAGCAAATTCACAAATCTTGCTTCCTCGTGTGAAAGAGCCAGTTTTATCCTCTTCATCAGGGCTGTGTACACTACAGGTCCTTGAGATGAAGTTTCTTCCTTATTTTCTCCTGCTTTTTAACTCTACCTGAAATGTCTCTATCTCACATTGAGTTTCCTAAGATGCTTTTCTGTGACAAGTTGATGGACCTATTCCATGGGGGAGAAGGGGTGGGTTGAGGTCCCTACCTCCTCACTGGAGAATGTCCTTGAAGCTTGTCTCATGAGATTTCCTCTAACAAACATATTAATATTCTATTCTCAGAAATGCTCAGTATTATATGTTTAAAAATATTCATTTCTCCTTCTTTAAAGATTGTTTTTTTATACGCACAGAATGACCTTAAAAGTTAGTGTCACATTCTTCCTTTCAGACTAGTATATTTGATACTAGTCTGAAATGGAAGATTTTACCATTTTCCAATACTGTACACACAATGATGCTTTTTTTTGTCCTAGGACAAAGGAAGTACATTCAGTTAACAGTATTTTTAAATGTTGATAGAAAAAGTAAAGCTCAGAGGAGTACATAATTTGTGTCAGTCCTCATCATATCATACATTGTGGGTAGGGAACAGAAAATAGTAAGTCTACAACTCTGAACTTGGGGTAATACATTCTGATTTTTTAAAAAAAAATCAATATGTAAGAATATCTTTCTGAATAAACCCCAGGAGGAAAGCTGATTCCAATATCTCAGAGGGATGTATCTCAGGAGGGACACGCAGGAAACTGGCAGGTCTCAGTGAATGAAACTCACTGCAAGGGGAAGAATCATTTGTAAATTCCTCTGCATGCAGCCATCCAATATGACTCCTAAGGCAAGACTGCTTTTTTAATAAGGAGTCGGTGCAATGGCAAAGCAGTCATCAGCTTATGCAAATTCCTGTGGGTACAAAAAAAGGGACCTTTTAAGCTGCCTATTACTTTATTATTGCTGAAAGAAAGAAAAGCAAAGCATAAAGGGAAAGGGGGGTGGGGAGAATTAAGGATCTAATAACAGTGAGAGCTTGCTCCCAGGTTGTGTCTCTCGCTGGGTTTGAATGATTTTTCTTTGTCGATGCCTTGCGCTGGGCTATTTTTAGCATCTCTTTAATAATTGAGCTGTAGCAATTGTGCTCAGCAGCTGGAACAGGCAGGGAAAATAGCAGCTTAAAGAAATAGTGCAGCAGGGTCATAATTTAAGTCAAGCTGCATTATGGAGCATACCTTTCTTAAAGGAAGAATGCTGAGGTGGGGGCGGGGAAACACCTGAGAAGAGAGGAGAACAGGAAAGGCAAAGCAAAGTGATGGACAGAGGGGCTTGGGGATTTTTTTAAAACATTTTATTGCTTTCTTTTTTCTTTTCTTTTTTTCTTTTGAACATAAGCCTGAGAAGCTACCCCAGTGGGAAAGTTGTGTAGACTGCAAAGACAGTGGGCCAAGAGTGGGGACTGTTTCTCAGCAATTACACAGGAATACTTAGCTTGGCAGTAGAATGAACAGTTTCCTTATACCTAGGACTGGTTTCTGTACAATATTATGAATTTCATAACACTGTGAGTGGCAGAAACCAACAAGTTAGAAGAGGGTACTTTTGCCACAGAAAGAAGAGTAAATTGTGATGAGGAAGGGGAAATCTCATATCCCCCAGTTTTCCTATCCTGAACTGGGTGTGGACCAAAAAAGCTAGATAACTTGGGTTTTGCAAAGTCCAGTTCTCAGGCCCAACATCAAATATTTCATTTAAATTAATAAGCAAGTGAATAGGGTGCAAATTTCACTTAGCTGTATTTTCAGCTCTTGTCTGAAGCTAACTGCACATCCCCAAGTGAAAATGAGACTTGTAAATGGAGACTTATTAAGTACTCGCATTCTTTATCAGTGTAGACATTCAATATGAGTAATTCAGAAAAATAAAAAAACATAAGATTATTTTTAATTAATTTAAAAACAGATTAATTATACAGTCAAATTGCTATGTCTGCTTTTGACTAGGCAGATAACGCTAAATGCTGATGAAGTGTGAGACACCCTCAGCGTTTGAAACTTTTTTCTTTGGTACATTTCTCACATTTTCCCTTTTTTCTGTAATTTCCATTGCCCTTAATTACCACCATCTATTTTCCTAGCTTGTGTCCCTTTTTTATTCATTTCACTGCCAGTTCTGCTGAGGCTTTGTTCCCACTGTTTTCTAGCTGGGGTTTTAGGCCCTGTTGTTAGGCAACAGTAGTTTCCAACCTGCAGTGTGTTGGTATGACATTCCATCCAGTAGAGGTCAATATGACAAAGGGAACTTGCGTCCCCACTTAGACGTGTGTGTGCGTGTGTGTGTGTGTGTGTGTGTGTACTCCATAACACAGCATAATAATTGAGGTGTGTGACTGCACATGCTTGCTTACCTCGCAATTGCAGGCAGGCACTTATGCCACTGAGCTAAACCCTCAGTGCGACTAGAACTGTATACCTGGAAATTGTCCTCTCTGATTTGCCTGACTTTGACCACAGACTTTATTTATACTCTATGTAGCTTTCCTAGGGTTTAGTAACCAATTTCCTTATACATACTCATTTAAAACAACACAATTTATTCTCTCACAGTTCTGGAGGCTGAAACCCAAAATCTACATCACTTGGCCTCAAATAGGATGTCAGCATATCTGAGGTCCTTCTGAAACTAAGGGGGAAAATGTTTTGCCATTTTTTTTAACTTCTGGTGGCTCTTGTCATTACAAGCCTTTGGTCTCTTTTTTCAGCACCACATGACCTCCTCCTCTTTATCAGTGAGGTCTCCCTCTGTTTAACTCTCGCATGGATACTAGCTGTTGCCTTTAGGGACTATTTCCATAATCCAGAAATGAAAACCTCCTTATTCTAAGACCCTCAACCTAAGGGTAATTTATAGATTCCAGGAATTATCATGTAAATATAACTTCTGGGGTCACTCTTCAGTCCGCTGCATACCCTCTGCTTACTAAAATCCCTCAGATCCATTTAGATTCCTTTGACACCCTGCAAGAGACTTTGCGCTTGGCTGTAGTTGTTGCTTCTTGCACAATGTTAAAAATAACAAAAATAGCTACTATTTATTCAGGGATTTGTTTTACACATTCTTTTAAAAGACTTTTATATTAGGCTAAAAAAAGTTGCTAGTATTTGTCAGATTTTGAGTCACAGAAACCACAGTTGCATTTGATTTAATCATAAATGTTCACTCCATTAAAACGTATTAACTGTATAAGAAACAGACTATTATTACTAGTTTACATATAAAAAATGAGGCAGGAAAGTCAACTATGATCATATATGTTAACTGTTCAGTAACCTTTATTCACCCAACCATCTCTAAATAAACTTTGTATCTCTTCATTAAGTGCAGTCTCCAGTTGCAGTTATAATATGAGTCATTTCTGTGGCTTATGCAAGATGATAGGGGACCAGCCTCCTGTGCTGATGCTAATTGATTAGGCGATGCTGTTCCCTGTCTCTAACCTGCATGCAAAATACAGAAAATGAGATACAAGAAAATGGACACAATGAAGGATTGAAAGGGAAAAGAAAAAAAAATGGTAGAGAAGTTGCAAACAGGAAAACAAAAAGTCAACTGAAAACAGAATAGAAAGTAATAAGATTCTTCCTCTCACAGCAAGGAGAAAAGGCTATCCACACACTGAGCATGGCTCCAGTATCAAAACTCTTCTTATGATTTCCTTTACACTTGCTTAATATTCATGACAATCTTGCAGAGCTTTCACTGTGATCCTGCACTTACAGGGAGGAACTTACTTCAGTCAAACAGCAAATCAAACAGAGTAACTGGATTTCCAAAGGAGAAAATTAAGGAGAAAAAGGAGGAGGATGAAGAAATGATTCACTGCTCACTAATGTTTAAATCATTAATTAATAGACATAAACTTATGTTGAACTCTGAAATAATACAAAAAATAGGCTTGTAATGAACTTCTGAATGCAAACATCATCAAAACAGTCCTATATATCCAGGATTCAGAAGGGAGACTGTCAAGTCTTCACCACCACAGGTGAGAGGAACTCATTAATGCAAGACAAGGCAAATAAAAGCTTACTTTTTATTCATTTTTTATTTTTTATTAGTATTTAATGATTATATTCCTTCTGGAGAGTCAGTGCCTGTGTGCAATACATCTCAATCCTTTTTTTAACCTCTCACCCTTCCCTTCCTGCTCCCTTGCTTCTTCTTTGATCCCCTTCCCATTTGAAAAATGTTTATTTCCCTAATTACAATTGTCTATTTTTGATTTTGCTCTTTATTTATATTTTGGGTTTCTCACATAAGAAAAACAGTATATTTAAGCCTGTGTGTCTGTCATATTTCATGTAACATTATTATCTCCAAGCACATCATGTTCCTACAAATAAATCAAGTTTATCTTTCTCAATGGCAGAGTCATATCCCATTGTATACAGGTGTCACATCTTCAACTTCTCACTTGTTGATGGGTATATAGGCTGATTCCAAGGTTTATACATTATGAGTTATGCTGCTATAAAAATGGATATGCATGTGCCACTGAAATATAATGTCTTTAACTCTTTTGGGAAGACATCTAGAAGGGAAAAAATTGGGTCAAATGAAACTTCTAGGTTTTGTTTTCAGAGGAATTTTCATACTGTTTCCCATGGTGCTTGTATCAGTTTACAATCACAACAGCATGTAGAAGAGTCTCTTTTTCTCCCTGCAGCCTCTCTAGTATTTGTTGTTACTTAACTTCTTGATGATATCCATTCTTTTTGGAGTAAGATGGACTCTTATTGTTTTAATTTGCATCTTCCAAATGGCCAGAAATATTGAAATGTTTTTCATGTATTTATTAACCATTTGTAATTTTTCTTCTGAGAAGGGTCTATTAATTTTAGCTGCCTATTTTTGGTTGGTGTTTTACTGGGGTGGGTCTAATTTTTGAGTTCTTTATACTGCAGATATTAGTTCCCTGTCTGAGAAATAGATGGAAAAATTTTTTTCTGATTGTACACATTGTCTTCTCCCTGCATGGGTTGTTTCCTTATCTATGCAGAAGTTTTTTGGTTGGATATTGCCTTAGTTACCTTTTACTTATTGCTGATACAAAATACCTGATGACCAAAGTTGGGGAAAGAAAGGTTTATTTCTCACAGTTTTTGGAGGTTTCAGTCCATACTCAGTTGGCTCCAAAGCAGGGTGGCATGGCGGGGCCGCAGTTCATGGCAGCTGTAAGTAGTGAGGTAGAAACTAGCAAGAAAGAAAGACACACCTTCTTCCTGCCATTACATCACATCCTGGCTCCACCCCTAGGAGGGTGTAGCACTGACACCACCAATCCAAGCACTAGATAGTGAACCAATAACAAATGTACAACTGCAGGAAGCTAAGGGGTCACTGACATAAACCATGACATTCCACCCCTGGCTCCCAAAGACTTGTGCACATCTTTTATGCAAGACATTTAGTCCATCTCCAAGAGTTGCCAAAGCCCTAACAGTTTCAGCATTGCTGAAAAGTCCAAGTCCCAAGTCTCCTCTGAAATCTATGGCAAACTCTTAACTGTAACTCCCTGTAAAAATAAAACAGCCTCAAAATTTGAGTGCCTTGAAATTTCCTTTGCCATATTAATCTGTCCATTGCCATTAATTTCAGTCTCAGGCAAAGTCTCTGGACATGAGTAAAATGCAAACAAACTTTCTACCAAGCCGTAACACACATCGTGGGAAGTCCAACAACCAATGCGGTCCTTCTTCCCAGTAGAAACCTCCCAAGCCTGGTCTTTATCATCAGGATTTCTACCAGCCTTCTGGTCTCCTGAGCTCTGACCAGAATTTCCTCTACAGAACAGCCTAAGCTGCTCCAGCTCTATGCATCCAGGCGACATGTCCAAACCTTTCCAAACTGCCACAAGCCATTTGCAAAGCCTCTCAAAAAACATGGTCAGATATAGTCACAGCAATGACCCCACTCTTGGTACCAAATTTTGTCTTAGTTACTTTTTACTCATCACTGAGACAAAATACCTGATGCCCAAAATTGGGAAAAGGAAAGGTTTATTTCTTACAGTTTTTGGAGGTTTCAGTACATACTCACGTTGCTCCAAGGCAGGGTGGCATGGTGTGGTCACAGTTTATGGTGGCTGCAAACAGCAAGGTGGAAATCAGCAAGAGAGAGAGACACACCTTTACATTGTATGCTGGCTCCACCCCTAGGCAGGTGTAGCACTCACACCACCAATCCAAGCACTAGACAATGAACCAATCAGAAATGCACAATGCAAACGCATGAGGTCTGGGGGCCACTGACATAAACCATGACAAGTGGCTGCCTAACCATCTACACTGTGCTTCTTAGTCCTAATTTTTTCCCTGATTGTACTTTCCATGTATTAAGTAAAAAGAGTGTGAACATGTGGAACTGAGAGGTAATTTGGAGGCAAAAAAATAAACAGTGGCCAGACATTTCAAAAACCAACACATGTGCTGCTGAACATTATTATTTTTCATTATTTACTTTACTGATTATTTGGTCAAAGCAAAGTAGTGTGAAAGATTTTAAGGTTTTTTTTCTAACCTTTATCCCACTGCCTGCCTACTCCCCAAATTCCCTTTAATGAAAATAGTTTAGATATGTTATGAGGGACATTTCAGTTATATTTTCAGCCATGTTTTAATTTCTAAAACAGCTGAAGTAGCCAAGATTTCCCCATTCTGGAACTAGGATCTCTAACAGTGCTGGTGAAGTTTGTATCTGTATTGATATTTCCATATGTAGAAAATTTGAGAAATACTTCTTCTGAACTTGCAAATCAGACAATTTTGACAGATAACATATGTCTTAAATGTAAATTCACATCATTGCTATCTTGAGCTGTTATATGTGCACCATAACCTTCAAAAATTCAACAAATTGATGTGGCCTAATAGACTCCAAATTATTTCTTATTATTCTAGTCTAGATTCTACATTTGAAACAGTAAGTAATTAAGACTTCATTGTACCATCTGTGTTCTTTTGAGGCAAAGGACATGTACTATTAAACATGTGCTGAAAAGGAAGTATTGAGAGTTATTTAAAATTCAGTCCTTTCAAGTACTGGGTAGTGGCAGAGTGTAACACTCCACTGTACTCACTCTTCAGAAGCTCCTCAGAGTCATAGCTAATTTTCTTATTAGTTACAGATTAGAGATTTCCCACTAAATCAATCCTTGGAATTTCAACAACAGAGAAAGACATAAATATACATAGACATAAATTATATACAAAGACATAAATTATATAGCAATGATTTCAATAAAAAAGAGCATATATTAAATGGCTCCATAAAATTCTAATGCAGGTGAAAAATTCCTATCACTAGTAACATTGTATTTGTCACATAGTTGTAGTACCATGAATTACTCATTTGTTTGTGGTGCTGTGCAAACAAATCTACTATATAGACAGCAGTATAAAAGTATAGTGAACATAGAGAATTAGGTACAATGTATAATACCTGATAATGATGATATAAACAATTATATTGCTGTTTTATGTTTTTATTATACTATAATTTTATCAATCAAAAAGTTTAATGTAGAATACTATACAGTGATATACTAGTGGTAGCTTCATATATACCATATAGCAGGTCTCTTGAATGCACCAAGATACCTTGTGGAGTGATTGACCTTTATCATCTAGGTTTGTGTAAATACAATATAATACATTGCACAGTGATGAAATCATCTAGAAAAACATTTCTCAGGATGTATCTCTGTTGTTAAAAGATACATATATATAAAGAGAAGAAAAAGTGCCCTGGTAATACACCCACATGACAGTTTTCTGTAGATAAAATATTTTCTTCTCCTACATAATTTGATGCAAATGAGAAGTATTTTGCTTATAAAGCTTTTAGGATTTCCTCTGCCTGAAACTGGATCAAACTCAGAGTTACAGTTACTTCCTGGTGTTGTGTAATTTAACAATAAGAACAGTTAGAAAATTAAGGAAGAATACTATTGAAATAAAATTTCTCTGCATAGAAAAAAATAAATTATTAACATGATTTTGCCCACACTAGCACAGTGCATTTATTTCTCTTCCAGTAGTCATATGAAATGTACAAGGAAATTGTTGTAGAATGCCTTTTCACAGTCTGTTATTTAATTTTTTTAATGCTGATATTTTTCTTTGCAGGTCTTAGTGAAAAAATGCACTGCATGTTCTCCAGTTTATTTATACACTAGCAGCTGTACCAGGGCGTCAAGATGCTATAAAATCATCTCTCACTTTTTCATGCACCTGTTGTTGAATGGAAACCTGAGACAAATGATCATGGACTGTAGGGTCCTAAGTGACAGTGGCACACTGAGATCGGAGATCTGTCACAGTGCGAATGTATTTTCAGGGCAGCTGTGCCAGAAACATAGACATCGGTGGGGGAGCATTCCCTCCCTTAGTCCTTTGTTAATCTGAACTCCTCGTTCATCTATAGGCAGTTTGTGTTATTTAAATAGAATACCACAGATAAGCAATTTACGAAGGAAAGAAAGTTATTTGTCATAAGTTTAGAGGTCGAAAGTTCTAATATCCAAATGCTGGCACCTAGGAAGGGCCTTCTTGGTGTATTATAATATAGCAGGAGCCATCACATAATGAGAGATGGGGCCAGTCAAGTTAGGTTTTTCTTCCTAATCACGTTCCTATCACGAATTCACTGCTCTTAAAAGCTCATCTAACCCTATTTAATTCTCAAAACTTTCCTCCAATACTACCAACTTATGAATTGTGTAACTAAAGTTCTAGCACACTAATTTTTGGTGGATACTTTCAAACTATAGCAGCAATCATCAGTTTATACATATAAAAGAAGAAGGAGAAAAAGGAGGAAGAGGAGGAAAAAGAAGAGAATAAGGAGAAGAAAAAAGAAAAAGACGAGAATAAAATAAAATCTGTTTTTCTCTTGATTCTGGAACTATTGTAAGAATAAATGAAAAATATTTGACTCTGCAAGGAAAATGTTATGCTTTTCCACTTATCCGTTATTTTTCAAAACAAGGGAGCATGTAGCCTTTTCATGGTATGTGACTTTCAGATGTGAGAAAAGCTCTCAAAGGAGACTTACACAGTGAAACCCTTTTGTCCTGACACATGTTGAGTTGCTGGAGGACCGTGATCCTTGCAAAGTAAATTCCATGGCTGAAAAGTCTGAGTTCATTTTTATTCATTTTCACCAGTAAATCACACTTAATTTATTTCATAATATTCTTTTTTGTTAGCATATGTTTGTGATACACAGAAATTGCGTTCATCTTGGGGAACTGGTACATATACCTCAGCCCTCTTAATCATTTTTAAGTAATGTTTCAGGTAGGTCCTGAGAAAACTCAGCATCTCAATAGTTTTGAAAATTCTTTTCCATTGCTTTCACATATAAAATAAATTATGGTAACACTGATAATACACAAATCCATTGGGCTTTTGCTAGTTACCAAGCACTATATCAGAATTATGGAAAATTAGTACTTCCATTTTATAGAAAAATAAAACTTAAAACACATATTGAAGTACACATAGCGGTAACTTCTATTGTTTTTACTCCATGCTATATTGCCCTGTAATGTACATATCTGTGTATCTACTCATGCACATATATGCATATAAGAATTATACATATTATATACATATAATTATATATAGAATTATATATTATGCATATAAGAATTATATAAGGATTATACTCTTATTTATACTTTATACTTTTATAGAAGGATTTACTCTTATTTATAAACAGGGTAATGTAACCCAGGGGAAAATAAATAATATGCTGAAACAGAGCAAAGCAGACTTGCACCAAGGAAATTCAGTTCACAGTACTACCATAGTGACTCTTGTGCTGAAGAACATTTTTTAAAACAGGATATATGAATGCTCCTGCAAAAATATAGTACAGTAAATAAAGTACGGAACAGAAATTTCTTCTCTGAGCAATTTCCTATCATGACTACCACCTTGTTCTAAAAAATTCAGTTGGCATGTTTTTTCTTTTAAAAAGAATCAAATATCTTAGTTTCTACAATGATCAGTGATACAGTAAGATGCAAACTGAAAGGTGAATAATGCAGATATATCGTGTTTGGTTTTTTTCATTGAGTAGGTAAAATACTCTAAAATGAATGAGAGTAACACATAAATTTATATTAACAATGCCCTGATGAGCCTAAGAAATTGTGTAATATAGTCATATGTTTTAAATCTTTAACATCCCCCAGAGACCCATGAATTAATGTCTTACTCCTCAGAGTTGCACTGTTTGGATGTTGTAGGAACTTTAAGAGGTGCAATGGGAGGGTGTCAAGTCAGTGAAAGGGCTTGTGTAATCTCTGTCTCTTCCTCCTTCTCTTTTATTTCCTTGGCATGAGGTGAGCAATGTTACTCCACTCTGCACTGGCCCCATGATGTGCTATTTCAAACAAAAGACAAGCTATTTAATCATGGATTGAAAGCCATAAAAATATGAGGCAAAATAAACATTCTCTCTTTATAAGCTGGCTTTTCTCAGGCACTTTTATAGAAATGGAAAGGTGAGATATATACTTAATATCACTAATTTTAATGTTTTTAAGTCAAAAGAAGAGAAGAGAAGCTGATTTACACCAAACATACAGGGAATGTGTTAGGCAATAGATTCCTCATGGAATGAAACATCAGCATTTATCACTTAGACTTATTTTTCAGATAATGTGATTCATATTCCTTCAGAATTTCTCTACCTTTAAAAAATAGACATTTTTTTAAAAGCAGCTTTAAATTCTAAGCAAAACTGAGCAGAAGCTACACAGATTTTCTATATAGATTCTGCCCATATGTGTATATAAAGCCCACTGTTATCAATACTCCCTTTGGGAGTTGTCTTGGTTACTTTTCTCTAATTGCTGAGGACAAATATCTGACTCCCAAAATTAGGGAATACAAGCTTTATTTATCTTGCAGTTTTTGGAGGTTTTAATCCATACACACCTAGCTCCAAGGCAGGGTGGTATGGCTGAGGGGCAGTCATTCATGGTGGTCACAAGTGACAAGACCAAAAGGGTAAAAAAGAGGGAAAAGCATATCTCCTTCCTCCCCTTAGATTGCATGCTAGCTAACTTCCCCTGGGCAGGTGCAGCACTCACACAGCCAATCCCAGCACTAGACAACAAACCAGTCACAAACACTGGATTCAGCCATCTCCATGACTGCATGAGGCTTCGGAGACCATCTAAACATAAACCATAACAGGAGTGGCACATTTGTTATAGTTGATGAGCTTACATTGACATCATTGTCACTCCAAATTCATGGCTTACAATAGCATACATTTTTAGTTTTGTACATTTTATGAGTTTTCAACATGTATAACAACATATAACTATCACAAAAAATATCATATACAGTAATATCATTGCCTCAAAAAACTACTATGCTTCAACAATTCATATTGCCCTCCAAAACCCTGCCAATCTTAGATCCATTTACAGCCTGTGTAGCTTTTTCCTTTTCCAGCATATCATATAATTAGGAGCATACAGTAGCTAACTTCTTCAGATTGGCTCTTTTCACTTAGTAATATGCTTGCAAGTTTCCTCTAAGTCTTTGTTTGACTGCTGAATTGTTGTAGCAGTTAATTGTACTCTATTGTCTGGGTCTACCACACTTTATCTATTTTCCAACTGAAAAATATTTTTTTCGAAAGTTTTGCAGTTATAAATAAAGCTCCTATAAATATTCATGCACATAATTTTGCATAAACATGCATTTTCAAATTTTGAGGTGACATACCAAGGAACATGTTTGCTGAATCATATGGTAACAGTATCTTTAGTTTTCTAAGAAACTACCAATCTGTCTAAGTAGCTATACCACCTAGCATCTCCACCTACAAAGAATGAGAATTACAATTGTTCCATGTTCTTGCCAGTATCAGTGTTGCTGTGTTCTGTATATTGGCCACATTAATAGAGCTATGGCAGTATTGCTGATTTAACTAGTGTTTTCTTATTCTCATATAAAGAAGAGCATCTTTTCTTCTGAATATTATCATCTGTATATCTTATTTGGTGAAGATTCTGTTAAGAAATTTGTTTTACTTAACTACATAGTTTGTTTTCATATAGATAAATTTTAAGAGATTTTTTTGCATATTTTGAAAAACAGTACTTCACCAGATATATCTTATACATACTTTCTTTTTTATCATTTTGTGATTTCACTTCTGTTTTTTATTTTGAAGAGAATAAAACCAAACAAAATAAAACAGAATAGAGTCAATCAAGACAAAACAGGGAACATGGTACAGGACTTCAAAATAAGTTAAAAGGAAATCAATAATAGTTACCATAATGTCTCTTTTTATCTTCAAAGTAGCTGCCTATACCATCACACATAATGAAATAAAAAAAAACAAAGTAGAGCAAAATCAAAACAAATCAATGAAAGCAATACAGGGCCTTGAAACAAGATAATCAGAAATCAACAATGGCTACTATATTTTATTATCTTTGAAATAGTCCATGCCATCAAACATAATAAGATCAAACAAAACAAAACAGGATAAATCCAAACTAAACAGAACAATGAAAACAATACAGGGTTTCAAATCATGATATTAGGTTAACAATGGCTGCTGCCTTCCCTTTTTAGGCATTTCCTCCCCTTTCAGTTTCACAATATTTATTGTGCATTTTGGATCCCACTAACCCTTTAGATTTTTATATTAGAGGAAAACACAATGTTCAGCCATATAAATCTGACTTATTTCACCCATGAGTGTGATCTCCAGTTGCATCTGTTTACCTACAAGAGCCTCGAGGTTATCTTTTTTATAGCTGAATAGCTTTCCATTGTATAAAAATGCAATATCTTTCTTATCCATTCTGCAGTTGATGGCCATGCTACCTCTATTTTTTTTGTTCCCTGTCACATAGACCATTGTTCTTGCTCCTTTGACTTTTAGTCTATGAATTTCCTTTAGAGTTAAATGTATTTTTATGTATTGATGGCTCCTGTCTCCTGATCTACTCTGCCTGTGTTTCATTTTATTGTTGAACTGAGACCATGCATGTTAATGGTCATGGCCAGCATGCACTGGCTCATCTCTGAAATATCATTTTCCTGCCATTGGCTGCCTATTTTTCCCCTCCATTCAACTGTCTGCCCTGCTCAGTGATTCCTCCTCTGCCACTGTTACTGGAACCATGGTCATTCTTATCTCTATCTAGAATGTCCTTCTGTATTCTTTGTAGAGTTGGTTTGGTGGGCTTGAATTCCTTCAGTTGTTCTTTGTCATGGAAGTATACTGTTTCTCCATTAATTTTGAAAGATAGTTTTGCAGGGTACATCAACCTGGGTTGGAAGTTATTTTCTTTCAGGACTTGAAATACTTCATTCCAGCATCTTCTTGACTTGATGGTTTGTGTCAGAAGTCTGTGATGATTCTGATGGGTTTTCCTTTATAGGCGATCTGTTGCTTTTCTCTTACAGCTTTTAATATGCTGTTCTTGTGCTGAATTTCTGGGATCTTGATTATTATATGTCTGGGTGTAGATTTCTTTTGGTTATGACTAGCTTGAGTCCTACATGGCTCATTATCTGTATATCTTGTCCTTTTCCCATGCTTTGAAAGTTTTCTGCTATCACTTCTGTAAATAGACTTTTTAGGTGATTTTTGTTGACTCCTGCTTTTTCACTGACACGTATTATTCTTGTTATGTTTCTTTGGGTTGTCTTGCAGCCATTGAATTGTTATTTCTTTGTTCCTTGTTTTTTTTTTTTTTAAGAGATATTTCCTATTGCAATCACAAGCTACAAACCTGTCTTCAAGGTCTGAAATTCTATCTTCAGTTTCTTTCAAATGGTTTTGTCAGCTTTCAATAGAGTTTTTAATTTCCTGGATACCTCTTTTAGTCTGTTTAATGCATTTTAAATCTTTTTTATATTGTTCATTCAAAGTTCCCTTCATTTTCATATACTCTATTTTTATCTATATTTACTTTAGAAGTACTTAACAATTCTTTTCATATGTTTTTTATTTCTTCTTTTACCTGAAATACTATTTCTGTTCTCATTTCTTTTGTGTCCTCATGAAGTTGCTTCTTTAGTTCAGTTGCCACCACTTCAGAAACTTCAGGTGTGCGACTCCCGGTCTCTTCCTTGTTTACATCTTCTGGCCAGCTCTGCTGGAATTGGAGACCAGAGACTGCCTTTTTTGTCTTGACACTTTCCTAGATTCTTCCAGACAAGGGAGCAGTGAGGTACCAGACTCTTCCTGCATTGGCTACAATTTCTCTAAAGAGTGACAGTTGGTTTCTTCCAGCCAGTGCTAGTTATGGGTATCCAATAGTGGCCACCGGGCACTCTGGTGCAGGGCTGGCTGCTGCTTTACTCAACCCTCACTGGCTGCTGGCAGCAGAAAGAACCCAAATGGTGTGCCCAGGTGCAGGGCTGGCCACTGCCTCCCAGACCTGAGCTGGTGACCAGAGGAAGCTTCCTGATTTCACTTCTCTTTTCATTCCTTTAACACTGTCTTTCATGAAGGATATATTTTTAGTTTTAATACAGAATAATAAATCAATTTTTTCATGTTTCATGCTCTCAGTGTTAAACATATGAAATCACACCTAAACCTTATTTCAAGGAGATTTTTTATGTTATTTTCTAAGAGTTTCATATTCTGTGTTTTGAATTATTTTAATTTATTTTATTCAGTGTTTTGAATTATTTTACCTGTGAGATCAATTAAGAATAAGACAAAGTTTATTTGCTTTCACTTATTTATTATCCAGTGCTTCTCTTTATATAGTTCTGAGTTTCTGCTGTTTCTTGCCTTCTCTCTAAAGTTGTTTTAACTTTTCTTTATGACTTGTCTACAAGAAACACATAGCCTTTATTGTTATGAATAGAGAAGTTCTTTATTTGGTCTTCACTTTTGAAGGAAAATTTCACAGGATACAATGTTACAGGTTGGTAGGATTTTCTGTTAAAGATTTTAGTACTACATTCCACTATGCTTTGCTTGCTTAGTAACTGAGGAGTCACATCTAATTCACATCTTTGTTTTGCATAATTAAGGTGTTCTTTCCTGTAACTTCTTTTATCTCATTTTTATAATTTATTAGTATACATCTGGAGAACATAATGATTAAATTTACCATGGAGACACTTACATGTAATGAGACATTCTAATTCTTTTTCTTTTTTTCCTACATTTCCCATCTTTCTCTGTTTTCTGCAACACTTGTTCTCCTCACTGTTTACAAAAGCTCTCTTTGTTTTTTTCCCTTTGACTTCTTTTTTTCCCAGTTCCTTTATTCCCCCTCACTCTTCTCCTTCATCACTTGCTCCTTTTCCCATTTAAAAAAGATCTTACCAACTCCCTATTATCTTTTATTTTACTCTTTATTAATATTTTAATCAGCATGAAGATTTCCAATAAATTAAAAATAGAAAGTCCATTTGACTCAGCTATTCTTCTTCTAGGTACTTCCCCAAAAGAGTTAAGTCATTATATTGCATTGATATATGCATCCCCAATGTTTATAACAGCACAATTTATAATTGTCAGTCTTGTAAGTGACCAATATGCTCATCAACAGATAGATGTATACTTTTTTTTAGCATCTCAGATCCATGGTTTGCTGTTTGGTCTTAATTATGAACATATTTTTTTATTGTTGCAAAAATATTTTATTCAATTTTTTCAATATGTTTTATCATCTGTAGTTATCTCACAGTTTTTAGATATTATGAGGTATAATAGAAAAATACAGTTTGTGTTTAAATAAAACAATATTACAGTCAAAGACACATTGCCATCAACCACCCTCAAAATATTTCCCTTGCTTCAAATACACATACCCTATCATACTGGCCACTTTTGAAAGCAGTTCTGAAAGCAGCGTATCATGAGCATCTTTATTCATAATGCAGTGACTGTCTTGAGGTTTTGAATTCATTCAAATGGTTGACCTTTTGGAATCATTTTGACTTTGAGGAAGATCCAGATCTTGTAAGGCATGTGATATGCTAGATAAGGTGTGGGGAAGCACTGTACCCTATTATTTGACAAGAATTTCGGTAAGCATGTTTAATCAGTTCAGGACATCAAGGCAGCCACAAAAAGATTCACGTAAGAGGGAACTGCAAGAACAGCTTCAGAAAGGGCCAGAATGATAACTGTACTATATTTGAAGTAAGGAGGAGTGTTTTGATGGACATTAATAGCAGTGTGCCTTTTCCTGAAATAAACTTATTAACACTTAATGTATTTTTCAAACATCTCTTGTATGTTCCTTTCTCTATTTTTTTCCCTTTGCTTTATGAAAGAGCATTGGAGACTTCTGTCGAACTATCCTAATGCTCAGATATTCTTTCTTTCGTCATATATATTGACTATAATAATGAGCTCATCCAATTCTGTTATAGTATGTTAAGTTTTGCTGGCTGTTAAGTATTAAACTCAGGACCTTGTACATGCTAAGCCCGTGCTCTACCACTAAATTACAGCCCTAGTCTTTATAAATGCTACAGCACTTTCTTTTGTAGTATAATGCTGCATTATGGTTCCTTGGAATTTCCAACTTCCAACTTCCATTATTCACCTGTTCCTTCATGTAGTTTACTTTGTTCAGTAGAGCTGTAGCATATTCATCACACTTGCTTGACTTCTTCATCTAGTAATTCAACCAGTCTGCCATATCTCATTCCAAGTCTGAAGTACTTTTTTCTTTCAAACTCTTTTTAAACCACTTAGCAAGGATTGTAGTTTTTCTTCTTGATGACCAGAAATGATGACATCTGTAGAGGGACCTGGTACAAACAACTCTTCACACATGTTGGCAAATGTGTGGGGAAAGAAAATCTTATCTAGACCTGTGATTTGGTCTCATTCTGTCTATTTGATAGATTGGAAAGTTCCCATGTGCTTCTCAGCATCTACCTCTTTTGGTATGTGAGACAATTAGAGTGGTCTGCAATTATGTCTCTCTTTTCTAATACATACCAGACTAGAGAGAGTTGGAACTCTGTATTTCTCTTCCCTTAGCTAAGATTCTCCAGCAGGTTAGGCTCTGTTTTAGTTTCTCCTGAGGATGGTATTGTTAAGAAGAACAAAATGTTTTGATGCATCCTCAGATGATATATTTTGTCTCTCTCAGATATTGGAGGTAAAAAAAAAAAGTTTAGAGTCCTTTGAGTGTTTTTTTTATAGTTTTAAATTCTCAGAGTTACTGATACTGATGCAGTGTGTCAATTACAGTTCAGTTTTCCCTACCTCTGTTAGTTTCAGCTACGTAAACGGTGATGCATTGTATTTACTATCCAATTTTATGGGAAGCAGTTTTCTCTGCAATCTTATTTCTCTTACATAACTAAGGACACTTGCTGATTTTTCAATTTTTAGTTCTTAGAGTAACACTTCTACATCTCTTGTATGCTGAACCAGAAGCCAGAAGTCCTAGAGGTTTTTATGTGATTGTTTCTTCAGATCCTCATAATCTTCTGGACAATAGAGGCAAAAACAATTTTGGTGGTTTCATGAGTTAAACTCCAGGTTTATATTCATGAGGAATACTCCATTGACTCGTTTTTGAAAAGAATTACTACTTTCATCATAAATTATGAAGATACTTAAAAATATAGGAGAACATAAAGATTACATTCACATATTAATATTTAAATTAATTTAAATATTGATGTATATTTCAGGTCACATTGTTTGCTTATGTCTGTATATTTTACAAAGTAAACATTGGACATCCATGGTGATTTATTAATGTATGTGCATAATATTCTGTGCTATTACACATTTTGAAAACATAATTTTAATAGATCCAGATTATTTTATTGGGTGGGTTAACTAACCCCAAAGTAAATATGTATAATTTCTGTTATAGGAATGCTGTGGTATGTGTTTCTGAACACTGTCTATATTTCATACAAGATCTTCATAAAATCGAAGCATTTGTCAGTAATTTGTTGAAGGATTGTTATTTTAAAAAGTCCTGTGACTATTACTCTTTGCAAAATATATAAAAATATAAAAAGCTGAATGTCACTTATGCTATTGTTTCATAAGTAAAGCATCATTCAGATATAAATTCAACAAGTAGCTATCAGATTATATATAATTATATTTTCAGTGAATTATTATTCAGTTCATTTCAGCTTCAGCTTAATATATTTGATATGAAAATTTCATTACTGTGATTATATGTGTTATTCTCAGGCAAATGCAACACATAGACGAGAGACAGATGGATAGACAACAGATAGGAAATAGTATATTCTTATGGAAAAAGTAATATTTGCAAATAATAGTTATATGCATTCAACACATCTTTAAAAGAAATAGATTTTATGAAATGTTATAAAGACTATTGATCTGAATACTCCTTTTACATCCAAGAACTGATGAAATTTCAAACACATTTAACTTTCAAGGACAATTTTCAATTTAAAAAAACTCACCTGTTCACATATTAGTTTTCAGTGAAAGTATACTGAGTAATATAATACACACTCGTGTGAAACACACTTTAAAAAAAGAACAAGAAATACACTTCGGCCTGAGATATAGCTCAGCAGCACAGTGCCTGCCTGGCAAGCACAAGGTTTTGAGTTTGATTCCTGGTATCAAAAAAAAAAAAGTATACTTGACATTAACTTCAAATATTACTAACCTAAAAAATGATTATTTATGCCTATTTCTTGTAACATGAGCAACTGCTTGTAAGATAACAATATGCAATATAGTGTTCATTTCCTACTAGTGTTTTTAGAAATTCGGTATCATTTCTATCCTTTTTTCTGTTTTGCTTCTTAAAAGAAAAAAATAAAAAATATTACCAACATATTCCTACCTCACTTTTTTGCTGCTGTCTATATTTTTTAAGATTAAAGAGACACATAAAAGAAAAAGAAAAACAAATATAGGAAAACAAACAACAAAAGAAACCATATACAATAGCAGTTATAGGTTTACAAAGCCAGATGAGGAATTTGACAATGGTTGTAATGTTGCATATTGTTACCTTCAATAAGGTTGCTGAGATTAACAGATATAGACATGTAAAACTGATCTAAACGTATGACTATTAACTGTTCTATGCCAATAACTAATGCAATTAGTAATATAGTCATTTTAGCTATTGTACGTATATATGTATACATTTATGTCTTTTTCCTTTTGTCTGCCTTCTTTCCTCCTTTCCCTTATTCCAGTTACTTTTCCTCTTTGAACAGTTTCTTACCCTTACACAGTATTCATTGTAGATTTTGGACCATGTATAATTTTTCAGTTTCTTACACGAGGGTGACAACACAGTATTCATACATGTGAGTTTGGTTTATTTCACCTATGCTTATGGTCTCAAGTCATGTCCATTTACTTATAAAAGTTTTGATACAATCTTGCTTTATAGTTGAGTAGCACTCCACGTATAAAAATGCCTCATCTTTTTTATCTTTTCCTCGGTTGATGGGCACTTGAGCTGCTTCCAAGATTTGGTTATTATAAATTGTGCTGCTATAAACATGGGTACACGTATATCACTGTGGTATGATATTTTCAGTTCTTCTGGGAAAATACCCAGGAGCAGGATAGCTGCTCTGATCTTTATAATTTCCTACCTTCTTTGGGCCTTGGGCTTGACTTGCTCTTGTTTTTCTAGAAGTCTGAGGTGCACCATTAAATTGTTTATGTGTATTCTTTCCATTTTCCTAATGTCGGAGTTTAGTGATATAAATTTCCTTCTGAGGATGGCTTTCATTGTGTCCCATAGGTTCCAGGAATTTGTATTTGCATTTTTGTTCCATTGCAGATATTGTTTAATTTCTTTTTTAATTTCTTCCATGACCCACTGTTTGTTAAGGAGAGTTTTATTTAGTTTCCATGTGTTTATGGGGTTCTTATGGGTTTTTTTGTCATTAATTTCCAATTTTATTGCACTATGGTTAGATAATGAGCATGGAATTATTTCAATTCCTTTACATTTACTTAAGCATGTTCTGTGAGTTACTATATGTTCTATTTTAGAGACACATGTGCAGCTGAAAAGAATGTGTTTTCTGATGTTGTTGGGTAGAATACTCTGTACACATCTACTAGGTCCTTTTTTCACAAGTTTGATTTATACCTGTTATTTCTTTGCTAATTTTTTGTTTGGTTGATCTGTCTGGTTGTGACAATGGGGTGTGAAGTTCCCCTGTTTTAACTGTATTATTGTTTATTTTAACTGAATTATTATTGTTTATTATTTTAATGTCTATTAAAATTTGTCTTATATCGTTGGGTGCTCCCATATTTGGTGTGTATGTATTTATGATTGTAATCTCTTCCTCTTGAATTTTTCTGCTAATAAGTATGTAGTAACCTTCTTTATCTCTTTTGATCATTCTTTGTTTGAAGTTCACATTCTCTGCAAACAAAATACCTACCTCTGCTTTTTTTCTGGGTTCTTGTTGCATGGAATATTGTTTTCCACTCTTTACTTTTAGTCTATGAATTTCATTTTGAGTTAAATGTGTTTCTTGTACACATATTGTTAGATTTTGTTTCTTAATCCACTCTGGCAGTCTGTTTCTTTTTATTTGTGAGTTGAGACCTTTACATTGATGGATATAATTGATAAATGTTGACTTATCACTGTCATGTTATCTTCTGTTGTTGGTTTTCTATTTTTTCTGTTTAATTGTTTGCCCTGCTTAGTGGTTTCCTTTGTACTTTCAAGTTCTTGGGATTCGAGTTATCTTTGTCTCTTTCTAGAGTGCTTTCAGTACTCTGTTGGTTTGGTGGTTATGAATTTCTTCAGTTCTTCTTTGTCATGGAAGCATCTTATTTCTCCATCAATTTTCAAAGATAGTTTTGCAGGTTACACCAATCTGTGTTGAAAATCGTTTTCTTTCAGGACCTGAAATATTTAACTCCAAGCTCTTCTTGATTTGAAGGTTTGTATTGAGAAGTCTGCTGTGACTCTGACAGACTTTCCTTCATAGATGATCAGTGTCTTTTCTGACATTTTTTAGTATTCTGTTCTTGTAATGAATTTCTGATATCTTAATTATTATATGTTTGGGTGAAAATTTATTTTGGTTATGGTTAATTGTGGTTCTGTATGCCTTACTTATCTGCATTTCAAATTATTTTTCCATGTTTGGAAAATTTTCTGTTATTCTTTCTTCAAATAGTCTTGGCAGTTTGTTTCTGTTGACTCATTTTTTTACCTGAGAGATTATTTCTGACCTGATTTCCTCTATAACTTCATGGAGTTGTTTCTTTACTTCATTTGCTATCATTTCAGAAAGTTCAGTAGTGCAGTTTCCACTGTCTTTCATTTCTGTGTCTCTTTCAGTCCTCCTACATCCCTGCTGCTCGCCGGGGCACGCCCCTAACCTATGGCACTGGATCCTTGTGCTCTGTGGCCTGTGTGGCTGGCCGAGTGATCCTCTGATGTACTTCTCTGGCTTGCTCTGAATCTGTCCTCTTGCTGCTAGCAGGGACAGATTCCAGGACTATGTTGCTGGAGCCTAGAACCTGGTTGGATGGAGTTGAGAATCACTGGCACCCACATGGCTAGTAGGGATGCACACCCGTGTGTAACCAGGGCTCAAAGTCTGGCCAAGTGGAGTTGAAAACCTCTGAGACCCAGGCAGAGAGGCCGAGCATGACCCCAAAGGTGGTATCACCTGGACCTTGCCTCTGGCTGGGAGAAGGTTGGAGCCTCTGGAGCATGCAACGAGCCAGAGCACATATCCAGAGTATGATGCTGGGGCCCTGCTCCTGGCTGGGCAGAGTTTGGAACCTCTGGGAGTCACCGTGTAACTATCCGGGCCACACCACTGAACTATGGAGCTGAGCCTTGTGCTCTGATGGGCGGGGCTCTAATTCTCCAAGACCTGTGTAGCTGGGCTCAGTACTTCAGTGACCACTGAGGCTGCCTGTGTGTTCCACTGATGGATTGTGCTGGAAAACTGGGCTGGGCAGAGTTTGGATCCTCTATCCTTCTATATGTTGTTAACTATTAGTCTTTTTTAAAAACAGCAGTGAATAACCTTGTAACCTAATGTCACTAATTCTTATTCACTAGGACCCATCAAAACATCAGGGAAGAGTTTTTAAACCATACAAAGGAAATGTGGTTAAAAAATACAACGAGCATTCAAATTTTTAAAATTAATTATGATAAAAAACATTGCCATTTATCTCTCTCAAAATACTTCCCTTCACTTCAAACAGCCTTATCTCATCATTCTTGCCACTTTCTAAAGCAGTTTACAGTTTGCATTTACAACACTTTCTGTCAAGTAAAATAATTACAATGCATTCTCATCTGCCTTATTCACTGGATGTAACACTGTGTGATGTCTGGCCCTTACCAGTGTGAAAACCATCATGAATGGTAAATGTTTTGAATCTACTTAGTGAATGGCAGCAGCCCTGACAGCAACACTAGAGACACTTATGTAAGAACGTTTGCAGAACTGCTTCAAAAAGTTGCAAGAACAAGAGGGTAAGTGTGTTCAATGTGAGAGGGGGTATCTTGAGGGAAATTAAAAACAATGTATCTTTTACTTAGTAATTTTTTTAAATTTAGACAGTCATCAGAATTTGATCATATTTTCTATCCAAACCTGACCACAAGGCTTAAAAAAACTTAAGATTCTGTGGGGTAGGTAACTAATTAAAAACACTAAGATAAATGATATCCAAGAAATGTAATAATGAATTCAAGTTCCCTAACAAACTAAATTCAGTTTGTTTGTCAAGACTATTTTTGAGTCATAGGAATCACTTTCTCCAGCTGATTATGGAAGTTCTTAAACATTACGCATGGGAGCTAATTGGCTCTGGTGTTTCATGGCATACTCACTTATTTCACATCTGATTTCAACCACCACTACAGGGGCAGTTCATTGCGAGACTTTGCTTCACAGTGCCAGCAAGCACCAGGCGGCACCGAATCCCACTCATTCTACCAAGCAGCTTCACTGATGTTCTGTGCTTACTTGGTACCATGCTATTCTGAAAGGTTACAATTGTTAGTAATCAAGAAATAACCCTCCTCGAATGAACAATGTGTATTAAGTGTATTAAGGCCAGTGTTGACTATTTACCTTCATTGAGATAGTTTTGGAAGATTTTATACCTGCACCTTAACAGATCACTGTGAAATGAAGTCCATATTGTTCACAGTTCTGATAACAAATTTTAGTTCGATTTTTTTCTTCCCTTAGTTTCTTATTCTATTACTCATTACTGTTTCAAAAGATAACTTTCTAAATTAACCTACCATACTCAAGTTCTCCAGTCCTTTTTTCAGATTTTGTTCTCTGCAGAATTACAAAATAAAACAACATTATGTTGTTTAGAAAAAATGGCGATGTGTGCTTTGCTTTTTGAAAATACAGCTTCTAGTAAACATTTTTCTTTCTAAAAGATGTGCTCATGAAGGTAGAAGGAGCACAAACATGTACAAATATTGACAGCCATTCCTTTAAGAATTAGTGATTTTTAGTTGAAAATTCTGGATTTCTCCAAAATACAGAAAAGAGTAAAATACATATTCAATTGGTTCTAAAATTTGACTCTTTTATGAGATAGTTCATGGAAAGGAATTTCAGCAAACAATTGATCTCCAAGCAATAGTTACCAAAGTGTCTAAATTAGTTGACATCACAAGCCAAGCATAGTAAAAGAGATCAGAAATCATATTTTTACTCTCGCTTCATAATTTTATCGCCCTTTTGGAGAACATAATAAACACCTGTGGTGCTTGCTGTAGATGCACGTACTTTCTGCTAAGAAGAACTATTTAAAAGGAAACAGTTCATGCTGCTATAATTAATATAAACTTTAGATTTAATCACAGCATCCACAGATTATTCTAAATTGTAAGCTAATAGTTTTGTTTGTTTTGTTTGTTCCTTTAACCTACAGCAGCTTACTGCAACAGATCAAATCAACATAAACAATGTCCAGGAAATGAGAGAATTTGAAGGGAAACCAATAATATGCTGGATATTAAGAGTAAAGTCATATGAGGAGAGACAATTTGCAAACCACCATAGGTGTCTGATCATCTAGCTTTGTTTTGAAAAGCAAAAAGTTAACAGTGAATATTCACTTGGCTCTTTAATTTGCTAATAAATGAGCACAATAAGTCACCCAGAGACATAAAATATGAGATTCTTATGGCCTTGTAGATCATCCAGTTCAGGCATTTTAACTGGAGCTATTTTCAGGTTCCAACTCTGCTTGATTGTTAATAATGGCAGCCAGATTAGTCATGTTCAGAGTAATTCTGGGCTTTATATTTTACTACTAGAAGAGAGCATTAGCTCTTACAATGTTGGGGCTTAGGTTTTGGGGAAATTATCAACATTTTAAAAATAAAAGTAAAAAGGACTGGGTTATGAGTCAACCTAATGGTCCTGATATTTGTGAACACTGCTTGTCTGGGACACCCTGAGTGTCATTTATTTTTAAATTAAGCTGTAGCAAAAACAGGATAAAGCATATAAAGGGCACTGACTTTAAGTATAAAGCTTGATTAAATTTTGGAGCAAACATTTAATCACCACCTGGATCAAGATGTAAAACTCTTGCTGCATTCAGGAAGTTTACCTTGAAATTCTTCTCAACTAAAAATCTTAAGGTAGCCCTAGTTCTGACCAATTTCACTTTTGATTGGCTTTATTTACTGTTTAGCTGCTTAGAAACAGCATCACAGTGTATATTTGAACACATTTTTATCAATGTCAGTCTATTTATGCCTGTGCTGATAATGGATTATTCACAGTAAGTTAATTGAGAGTGCCATAAACAACTTATAAATGGGAAATGTGTTCTCCTTTATAAAGAATGCTATTATAGAAACAGAGAAAAATTAGGTTCTATGTCAACCTTTGATAATTTCAGTGTAATGTTGACTTTAGATAATATAAAAATTAACCTGCATCATGTAGAGGCTTTCTCACACACACACACACACACACACACACACACACACACACACAAGATCATCTGAAAAAACTCCTTAGAAATGTTAGAGAAAACAAAATAAACAACCTTTTAGATGGCATGTCTCCAAAGATAATTACCAACAAGGAATAAAAGAAAACTGAAAACAAAAAACTAAAATATTGATTTCATAATCTATTTGTGCAACATACCTGACATTGGGAAATAAGAGAAGATCACCTTTCACAAAGAAAGAAATTGGAAAATTCTTCCCCAAAAGACACTGACATTAGGACTGGGTCTTGAAGCAGCATACATCAAAATGCCTATCTTCAGTGAAGTACAGATTAGAGAAAACACCTCAGATGGCATAGGGAGATGACAACAAATAACATTTTCATTTGAGCAAGTTCGTTAAAACAAAAACAAAATTTAAGATTTTAAATATAAAAATTTAAGATTTTTATATTTAAGATTATAAATATAAAAATCAACTTCTTTGGGTTTGACAATCTGACTTGAATTATTGTATGGCTGAAACTCTTCACAAAGGAACTAACACTGAAAAATGTCCCTACTTCTCAAGTACTTGGAAAAACAACCACATATTCCTGTGCAGAGGGAACCTGTAAGCTAGAATTCATTGAATGAGCAAGTGTAAAACCCTTGCAAATAGGGGTTCAAGATCCAAACTCACACTTCAATTTCAGCAATGAGCGAGTCAACACGTACATGTAACAGTGATATTCATGTGATTTGGATTATTAAACAGCCTGTTAAAATGTAATGAAAGGATTAAAGGTAAGTAAGTGTAAGGAAACAATAAAGTACTAGGAAATGATCCGCAGAAAGAAAAAAGCAACAAAGTTTTCCTTAAATGTATACTTATGTGTGTATACACATATGTACCTAAATACATATACTCATTTAAACTTTTGTGTACTATTCACTTAATTTATAAAGTACAAAATTACTGATGAAGTGGAAGATAGATTTAAGAAAATTTTTATGAAGAAACAAAACAAGAGTATTATAGGTTAAAAAATCAAGAATTTAAGAGAGCAGAAAGGGTATAATAATAATTATTGGGGGCTGAGGATTTAGCTCAGCGACATAAGTGCCTGCCTCACAAGCACAAAGTTGTGAGTTTGATACCCAGTACCCCCCCAAAATTATCACACATTCAGGAAGTGGTTTATGATAAAAGATGCAGAAAAGGTTAGCAAAATGCATTTACTATTCTAGAATTGATGAAAAACACAAACTGTTAGATTTGCAAGCTACTTTGTAATACAGTAAATAATAAGAACAGTAAATACACACAGTAAGTAATAAGAAATTGACCTTAGTAGTATATTGAAGCAAATGAAAACTTAAAAGTCAAGAAGTAAATAAATAGACTTATAAAATATTAAAATAGTTCAGAGCATCAAAACTTAAAGAGAATGATAATATCTCTAAAATTATGAGGAAAAGGTCAACATACATTTTTATATCCCATCACATTATTTTTAAAGAATAAGTATCAAAGTTACTTTCCAATAAATCAAAAGTACTAAGTTCTTCATTTAAAGAAAATTTTTTCTTATATCATTCTTTGTGTTTTATAGTTTGAATATTATTACTTACAGAAATTTAACATTCTTGTATACTGTATGAGAAAATCAAATCTAATAGTGTGCCATGAATGTTTCTCTAAACTGAATCTTGAATGGCTAAATTTGTCTTATTCTAGAAATACAAGAAGAGAATAATATTACAAATTTTCAAAATACATATTAGGAGGACAGAAAATGCTCTTCTCTCTGAACTACATACTTTAGTTATCTAACAAACAGCATGGGATAGAAATTAATCTACTATGTGTCTATCACAAAAAATTATATCTTATAGTTAAAGCACAAACTTAATGTCAGGTGTGGTGGCACTGACCTATATTCCAGCATTCTAAAAGGTTGAAGTAGGAGGATGGAAAGATCAAGACTAGTTTGTGCAATTTAGCAAATTAACAAGACCTTGTCTCAGAATAAAATAATAAAAAAATGTAAAATAACAGGTATGAAGCTCCATGCAAAATTCTTGGATTAAATTTCTAGTACTGCAAAATAAAAATGTTAAAAAGCATGAATTTATGTACATCTATTATGGCCATTAAATCAACATATCAGCTCCATTGGATTAAGAGACACTGGGCAGATCAGTGGAACTTGCTTCTGGGTATGTCTGAGTAAGTTATTGAGGTGTGACCTTGGGTACAATCCATAGTCATTGTACCCTTTCCTTCTGATGCTGTTTAACCACCTTGCTTTTAGAGTATCCACAACCAAACATCTTTGCACCATCATACTTTTCTGCCGTGACACTCCTGCTCACAGATTATGGGCTGAATTCACCCTAATTGAGCCAAATTAAACCTTTCTTCCTTTAAATTGTAGCTATCAGGTGCTGTGTCTCATTGCAAAGAAAGCTGACTAATACATACTTTTTTTCTTTAAGACATTTAGTACTGTATAACAATATTACTACAAACTTAGTGACTGAAAAAAAGAATGTATATTAATTGTCTCATAGTATGTGTGACTCTTGAAGAAGTTTAGCATATTCTTCAGAATCTCACAAAGCTTCCAGGGAACTTCCAGTTGAAATACAGTCTTCTCTGAATCTTAGCTGGGGAGAAATTAATTTCCATGGTCTTAAAGTTTCTGGCCATCATTTAATCCCTTGTGAGTTACCAGACTGAAATTCTGCGTGCCTCACGGATCTCAGCTAGAAGCCAAAGTCAGTTGCCTTCTATGCAAGCCTCCCTAACATGAAGTCTACATAACAGTTTCTCACCAATATCGTTTATCACCTTATACAGCATTACAATAATGCTGGCATCTCATTATCTTTGCAATATTCTATTAACTACAGGCAAGTTCCAGATTCCATCCCAGTCAAGAGATAATTGTACAAGCCATAAATAACAGCCATAAATGACAGTAGGTAGAGATATTGAGGGATGCCTTAGGGCGTGTTTACCACACCTTGCAATGAAGCAATACTAGAAGTTCCTCTCAGATTAGGTAGCTGGCACTCGAGGTAAGGACAGGTCATAAGCAGCTCTTCACAACACAGCACACCCATCATGACTTGCATTTCTTTTCGATGGAAATGCCACTAAGAAATCAAAATCAGTGATTTTTAATGATCAAGTAGTTTGAATGAACAATGGCATTCCTGTGAGAAAAAATCCAACCCAAATGAAAACACAACACTTAGAGATATAGTACAAATTGACCTCAACCATTAATTAACAAATACAATAACAGTAAAACAATAAATACATTTAATAAAACTAACTCAGGTTGGGACCTGCAAGACTGACAATTAAATCTTCAATTTTTATTTGGAAATGAAAAAAGATTAAAAATGATGATACTGAATTTCAAAATAAAGCAATAGATTAACACTGGTTAATACATTGCATAGCTATCTTTTAAGTACTTCATATTGCAAGATATAGACATAAAAAAATTCAAGCAATGAAAGCACAAAATGTTCTTTTTGATGAGCAGAGATTAGTAGTATAGTTATCTATCTTGTATATTGAACCAACATTGTGAAAATGTGTATAATCCCAAAACTTTTATACAGATTTAATGCATTCCAATTCAAAAGCTTTAGCATACCTCATAAATATAGAGAAGATATTCTTAAAATTAATTTGGAAATAAAAGAGACCTACAATAGTGAAGACTATCCTGGGCAACAAAAGCAAAGCAGGAAGCATCATAATACTAAATTTGAAATTGTATTACAATTAACTCTTCTTGTGCATTATTCTGAGATTTTTCTTATTGAATACTGATCAAATGGCTTTTTCAAGTTAAATGATTATTTATGGCCATTGCATTGTTCTTGCATAATGCTAATTTCTTACCAAAAAAAAAAAACAGAATTCCTTAATTATAACTACTTTTGGAAGCCCTGTAAAAATATTGGGAAATAGATACATGCATTAAAAAATCACATAAGCACTAATTTTATAATGACTACTGCAATTTAAGCATATGTCATATTTAATGAAGCTTATATATTAAAAAGTAACATCAATGTATGTAGAGTATCTCGAACTATGACAAAAACAAATTTCTTAGTGACAACAATAGGGTTCTAAATTAATTGCGGTTCTTTATACTATTTAATTGGCTTGAATTTAGTGGTATTAAATGGTTGACAGGTTTAACATATTGTTAATGTTAATTTAACTAAGGAATCTTTTCTAATTGTTCTCTGAGAATTTACTTATAGGGTCCGAATTGTGTTAAGTTACATTGCAAAATTGTTCACATTACCTCAGGCAAAATGAGGGTGGAGTGTGTGCACCCAAGTTAAAAATATGAATCTGGATGATTAAGCCATATTTTAACTCTCCAGGAACTCACTTTAAGGAATGATACATTTCCTGTGACTATTCCTTATTAAACAGGAGAAGACTAGGATACCCTCAAAACATTTTATCTTAGAACACTAACAACTTGTCCCTAATTGATATGAAAGACTGCTGTCTCAACTAAGAGGAAGGTCTGGAGCATCAGTGCATCAAGAAAGATGGATTAATCAACATGGTAAGATGCCAGACGGGTTTAACAAGGCAGTGAGCAGTTTTCTGGAAGATGATCTATTGTCTCAATACTTTTTCAATCATCAGATGAAGTTATATTTTCAAAAACTCTCTTTTCCTCTGTATTCTCATAACTATCTTACTGCTTTCCACTGTTGTCTGATAAAGTCGGAACTTACAATTTTCTGTAGTGTTTTGAATAATTTTGCCCCTATGCACTTATTCAATTTAAACATAGTGTCCTTTCAAGCCTCCATCTTTTATTTCAGCTTCTCTGCCACTCTTCATAGTTCTTCAATGCAACACATTCTCTCTTGCCACAAAGTCATTTTGCAGTCTTTCTTTGTAATACTGAAAACGTTCTCCCTTACCATACAGACTCTGATGAGATTAAACCCCATTAGTAGAGTTTCTAAAACATGTATATCACTTTTACTAGCATTTTACATACTTACAATGTTCCATAACACGTTTCGTTATACAGGCAATGCCAGTCTACTTCACTAGAGTGTAAGTTGCATCAGGGCTATGTCTATCTTGCTCATTCTCCCCTAAGTCATATATCATAGCAGGGATTCAATTAATCTGTGTTACTTAATTCATTTATTCAGTTTCTAACATAATATTTTCTCCAACTGTTGTCCTATAATGTAGCTAGTTCTTCTGTTAAGAGGCAGAGCATCAGTACTGTAAGTTGAAACGATGGTGCTCTACTCTCTGTATGGTGACACAGTTCTTTCTGTGATATAAAGTGGGCTTTTAGATGGGTTCGGGGACAAAAGAGACTTTAATTTTCATGATGAAAATTATAGCTTACCTGATTAGTCTTTATCATTACTTAATGTTCAAGAAAAAGATAACAAAGAAGAGAGAATTCATAGTGGGAGGAGAAAAGATCAAATGAGCAGGTTTACACTACATTCTTCAGTCTAACAATATATACTAATAAAAGTTTCAAATGTGCCAACAAAATAGAATTCCATGAAAAAATTTTACCTCAATTAGTAAGAAAATAAGACCAAATGAAGCAGAAATCTCTCTCTCTCTCTCTCTCTCTCTCTCTCTCTCTCTCTCTCTCTCTCTCTGTCTGTCTCTCTCTGTCTCTCTCCCTCTCTCCGTCTCTCTAGCTCTCTCTCTCTCTCTTTCTCTGTCTCTCTCTCTGTCTCTCTTTCTCACACACACACAGAACTCATAGATAATTCCTGAACATTCTGAAAAATGACCCTAAGGCAAGGCAAATGAGTGGTGTGCTCCTTTAATCGCATCTACCTGAGAGGTTGCAGCAGGAGGATCACCAGATCACAGCCGCATGGGCAACTTACCAAGACTGTGCCGCAAAATAACAGACACTGAAGATGTAACTCAGCGGTAGAGTGCCTTTTGGGTTTAACACTCTGTGCTAATTTTAACACAAATTGTTAAAATTATGAAATAAGAAATATAAGCATTATATTGCAAGAGATAAATTAGCGTTTGAAAATGTTGTGCATACATATCTAGAAAATGCATGAGGTAAAATAAAAAATGGGACTCATAGTGCTGTTGCTTAGAAACACAATATACAAAATTAAACTGTTTTGTTTATATAAATAATAAAAACCATAAAAATATAGAGAAATGAGATTTATTTCTTATTGCTGACACATGGATGACAAACCTTTGGATCAAGGTAGGAAATGATATACTACATAAATACGTACTTTAAAACTTACTAAAAAGCAATAAAGAAGGCTTGAATAAAGCAGAACACCTAACTAGTCTTATACACGAAGACTGGATCAACAGATAACTGCCAAGCAACTGGTACCTCTTGCCAGATTTTTACATTTTCAAGTGAATCTATAAGAAGTTTATATGAAATGTGTGTAGTATGTGTATGTGTCAGTATGTGTGATTGAATGAAAGAAAAATCAATGGAGATTTGGAGTGATAGGATAAAATATGGGCAGGCAATAAACAAAACAAAAAGCAAAACTGGAAAATAATAAGGTAAAATTGGTATGAGTATAATTTATTTGGCAAAACATTTTCTAATATAACACAGAAAAAATAGTCCATAATAGTCCATAAAAAGCTTAGTTATTTGATTCTAGGATTGGGAGAAACAGAAAAATTAACAAAATAATTCAAATACTCTGAATACGGCATCAAAAAATTTTGAAATAAGTATGAAATATTATTTTATTTTATTGTGATTTTATCTCAATTATCCAATAAGGAATGCCAATATGTATGGAGAAAAATAAGAATTACTGCATGATTTCCACTATTTGAGTATAAGTAGTTGTTTATTAAAAATGTTGAATATAATTATTTAAAAAAAGTGAAATAAAGCATGAATGATTTATCTGCATCATCCTTGAGAGAGGAAAGCCTTTCTAACTATCACAAGAATCCTAGAAACTACATTAAATTTGAGGTAGATTTTTTAAATATTCATACTAAACATAGATAAAAAGAGTTTTGTAAAAAGATTAATGATAGCTAAAAATAAAGATTCCTCAAATTTATGAAGGTAGAGATAATGTATATTTCAGGCAATAAATTTTATAGATTTTAAAAAGCAAAGTCCCCCTAGAGGTAAAAAAAAAATCAAAAAAGGTTAAAAATTTAGTATAAAGAAAAATGAAATGTATCTCATGAATGATGATTTAAATATATATTTCATTAGTAATTATATATAAGTAATGTAATTAAACAAACTTCCATGGAAAAATAGTTTATTATCTACAAAGATGAAAAGTTTGCTCATATTTAAATAAGTCATTTAAACCAGGATGTAGCTGAGACAACAGGGAAAACTTAAATGTGGATTACAAAGAATGTTAATTTTGATGCATTTGCCAATTGCGCACCTCCACATAGAACTGCCTTCGTCACACACTAAGTGCGAAACTGAAGCAGAAGGGATGTATGGCGTGGTAGCAATATTTCATTTACTGCTTCAGAAAAAACAGAGATGAATATCAAAATGTTAGTGTTACAGCTATGTGGCATAAAACATGTGGAGGTCCATTGCTTTAGCCTCTACTCTTGTGTGTCTTTAACATTTTTAAAGATAGAGAACTGGATTAGTTAACATTTCTGTTGATAGAACCCCACAGTCACAACATAAAGGAGATGTTTAAGTGGGTTCACAGTTTTGGAGGACTCAGTCCATGGTCAGTGGGCTCCAACGTAGAAGCATTAGAGCACACGTTGCGGGGGGGGCATGCTGAGTTCATGGCGATCAGAAGCGAGCAGTGAAAAGACCACAGAGTCCCCGGGTCACATCTCCATGATCCATTCAGACACACTAAGGAGAGTACTGGTTCTGTAGGTGCCTTTCAAACCAGTCATGCTGGTGCTGAAACACATCTTAGACTACACTTAGAATCAACGTAAAAAATAAAGTTAATCATTCTGTGTACAATGTTATAACTATGTTGTATACAATCAAAAATCAATAATCACTTCCCTGAAGGCTCAAAAGTTCTGACCCTATGTAAAAACTCAAGTCAAAATCTCCTCTAAGGCATAAGGCAAACTCCCGCGCTGTAATGCATGGGAACTGACTGGTTTCTGACGGGGCCTGCAGGCGTTTTCTTTTTCCTTTTTTCTCTTTTGTACCTGTGCAAAGTGCTTGTCTTTTTGCTGTCATTTTTGTTGCTGGTTTGTTTTTATCATACCTCCTTCACTTCAAAATTCATACATGGTTCCTGGTAGGCCCAAATTTAACCTTCAAAGTTTTTTCACTCTGTCTTTTGTCCCCATTTTTGCTACAAATTTGACTAAAAGCAGCCATCAGTATCTATGCCACCACTTGAACAGTATATTGCCTTGAAATTTCATCTGTAAAATCAATTAGTCTACTATAACTAATCTAGCTCACCTTAGAGCCTTGAAGTATAGACAAAATAGAGTTTTGTTTTGTTTTGTTTCCTTTTGTCAGAATGTTATAACTAGAGTAACTACAATTGCAAGTGAAATTCTTGTTTCCAACTAAAATTTTCCTGCCTCTACTCTCCAAGTTCCTATCAGGATTCTGATTTTATGAGTTCTTTCAGACTAATCCAACATTATTGCTAACAATGTTCTAGGGATTCTCTAGCCCACATCTTAAAACCTTTGCAAATTCCTTCTACCTATCATTTCCAAGGGTTTCTGACTCAAGCCGTCAGAAATAGTTATACCAATGACCTCCTTTTTGTTTTTTGTTCTTTTTTTTTTTTGATAGAGTCTTGTTATGTATTCATGTTGGACTTGAACTCACTATCTAACCCAGGCTCGCCTCAGACTCATAGTGATCCTTCTGCCTCAGGCTCCCAAAGGCTGGGGTGACAGAATGTACCACCAAGACTTACTTCACGTTTGTTACCAATTTGCTTTCTTAGCTTTTCTATTGCTGGTTACCGTGGCCTAAACCATAATACTGAAGACTGAGTCCTATGGAAACATAAGTGAAAATAAATCTTTCCTACTTTTGCAACAGCAAGCAGAAATGCCGAGGATTTGGAGGCAGATTTGTTTGAGTCAAGGGGCACTAATCAGGATCATTCCCAGAATATGAGGCCCTGATCTCTGTGGTCTAAGTTTTGCAGAGATAAACAAACAGGAAGTACAGTGGAAGAATGACTTGTCAACTGGGGATTGGTCTACACGATGTGCATCATAGTGACCAGCTATGCATCAAAGTGATCAGTCATTTCTAAGAGACAGGAACAACGGGAACTGGAACAGAAACTATTATCTGGGCAACTAAGAAACTGAAGTATACTGGCTGGGGTGGGGCGCATTATCTGTTGCACTTTAGAGCACAGGTGGCTTGTATTTTCTCTGGTGATGGGAAGGTGGCTAATACATGTTTCAAAGGTCATAAATTCGGAATCTTTCACTGCGCTAAAACAGAAGCGCTGGCAGCGCTACCTCTCCTGCAGGCTCTAGGGAAGCTTATTTATCTTGCCTTTTTCAGCCTCTGGAGTGTGCTTCACTTCCTGACCTCATGGCTCCTCTCTCTCCTCAAAATTAGCTGTACAATATCCTTAAGTGTAATTCAAACACATCTTCATTCTTTCTCAAATTTTAAATGACATTTGTGATTATAGGAAACCCATTTAGATAATCCACAAAAATTCTTTATTCGCAGCTGATTATCTTAATTCTCTTTGGCCATATGAGGTAATGTATTTACTAGTTGTGTAGATTAGAAAACAGTTTTTGTTGCGGTCCATTATTCTTCCAGAATACATAGTTGTCCATTATTTTAGTTACACAAACATTGCATTGCTAAAAAATTTACTTATCCACTATCCTACAGAAGACATCTGGATTGTTTTCTAGTTTTAGGAAATATTAATTCTTACTACACACATTCAGGAGCAGATTTCCAATTCTTTGTATAGAGTATAAATATTCTTTAATTTTATATCTACTCCTTTGACATCTAAATACATTTACCTTAACGGCCTCAACAGCTATGCCTTGTTATCAGTCATGCTTCTACTAAACAAACTACTTCTTTCAAAACAAATCTTACATAGCATCTTGCTCCTCCTTAAATCTAATATTGGTTTCCTTTTGCTTGTTGCACTCAGTATAGATTCCAACATTGTTATATTCCACAGGGTCATTAGCATTATATATTACAGTCTAACCAAAGATAGAAAACAAAATAAACAAAACCCAGTTTCTAAAAAGTTAATGTATCAGTCATTGTCCTCCAGAACTGAGAGCACAATCAAATTAAAATAATTTGAAAAGGAGCCTGTTTACAAAGAATCTGATTAAAAAGATATGTAAGCTAAAGTTAGTCACAAAAGACATCACATAAGCATAAGTTCAAACACAGTGCTATTACTAACTTAAGGTGTGAAAGAGTAAGGGGTGGGAGAGGGGACAGAAACCTACAGTTATTTTCCACACTTGGGAGGCTACCTTGGAAAAAGCAGAAGTCTTGATAAATACACTGTATATGCACCAAAGAAGGCTGGGAATACATTCACTATTAGGACATGTAGGTTTGATCTACGATTGTAACAGTAATTCTACACAAAGAAATAGGACATCAGAAGAGTTAGTAATCATTGAGAGCAAGTAAACTAGTGATTACATGAAATTCTAGGTTAACAAGTTAGGTAAGATTCTGGTCAGACTTCAACAGTTAGAAATGCAGGAAGGAACTAAAGTGTAAGAGAGAAAAAGCTAAGGTCTAGGAATTGTATACCCATTTCGAAACAAAACTGAAAATCAGCAGCTGTATACACTACCAAAGAAGACAGAGAAGATATGAGACTGTGACAAAAGAACGAAGGTCCATTAGGGAGCAATTTTATGGAAAGAGGTCGCTGCCTTCCATGTATTTGAGAAACAAAGTGAGATATCCACAATTTGAAAGTTAATATCATTTGGCATCATAACTCGAAAATAAGCTGAAGAGTCGTATTGTTACATGGCTACTTTACGCATAATTCAGAGATTTGATATATTTTAAATAAACTTGTGACATCTGGATTTTCAAACTATTCAATTAATACATATATGGAAGTTAATAAAAATCTTAATTACAATCTTTTCTTCATTAAAAAATGAAACCAAAGACAGAATTTATTAATGACGCCAAAATGAGATGGGATTTGCTTATTTAAACTGAAAGCCTTTCTAAAAATCAGAAATTGTCAGTTAATTCTACTTATATATCACCTTTATTTACACTCAGAATAGGCTATAGAGTCCTCTATGGAAGTAGTTTGGCAATAATTAAGTACAAGGTTAAAGACAGTAGTCTGCAGGTTACAAAATTGGAATCTAAATGACTTAGGTATTGTTCACTGATAAAAATGGGCGACTGAAAATAGAATTGTGTACGTGTGTGTGTGTGTGTGTGTGTGTCCACTAGCTAAAACTCTCCTACCATGTAGGGACACATAGATCTAAAAGATACACAACTGTGACTACTACCTAGGCATTCAAACATGTGTAAGAAACTAATTCCGATCAGAAGTACCTTTGGAAATCCTTTATCTCTGTGACTTGTTGCAGTATCCAGGTTTCTGGGTTGAGCTGTCTTTGCCCTTGACCACTTGTCTCCTGAAACCCTTATACTTCAAAAGAATTGTCTGATTTTTCAAGTGCTATTCTGAGTGGGAAATTTAATGTTCGTCTCTACTTGCTCATAAAAGAACTTTCATTCTGACACCTACTTATGTCAACATTAATTTCCTATTCCTTTCTGCCTGTGTTGACTCCTGTTTCCCTGATCTTTACTTAGTCTTCACTGTGATGAGCATTCTTATCCACGGCTGAATGATTATAGCAGAGGTAACAAAATATATTTAGGTTTGAACTTTCAACACAAATACCCACTGAAACAAGTTTGTTTCACACACCCAGTCTCCTACCTTCTCTCCTCATTTTCTTTTTCAGCTCTCAGTTCTATCAACAGGCCTGTTTGCATGAACAAGAAACAATAAAATAAGAGTATAAAAACCAGTGCAATAAAAACATTGAAAAATATCTAGTCCTTACATTAGAAACTAATTCAGTGTTGAATATAAAATTCTTTCAGTCAGTTCTGATTGTTTAGAGAGCTTACTAAAAACTGTGAAACTTTATTTCTAGCCAATGAAAACGAGTTCTGGTTTGATGTCTGGTTTATTCCTGGGACAGGAGATTGAGGTTACTTGTACTACAAATGGATGTGCTCTGGTCTGATCTATCTCACTCTTCAATCAGTTAAAGGGTCCAAATTTCTTAGTATTTAAATAACTGCTTTCTAAAACAAAATGAATGTTACTGCTACAACAAGCAATCAAATATTCTGAGTCCTAAAAGACTCAGGATGGAAGTCTAATATCAAGAGTCAAATTGTCTTTACTTCTCCCTTCTTCTACAATGTAAGTTCATGATTTCTTCAAGCATTTCATTTTTCACCCTTACCTTTTGGCTGGATCTCTGTACAGTACCTTCCCTCACCCCACTGCGCAGCGAGCATTTGGTACCTTGTTATCTTTTATATTATTATATTACTTCTGTGATTAGCTTTGTTTTGTAGTAATAAATAAATCTTCCTAATTCACTGTTATCATAATCTAAAGTTCTAGAAACCACAAATAAAAACAATCAACAGTATAAATGTAATTCCTCAAATTATATATTAAGCCCATTCATGAACTCAACCTGACACCCAGGAAAATTCATATCCTACTATGATTCAATATACAGCATATTCAGAACTTATTTTGGTTTTGTCACATACTTGCATATGACACCATAATTTCTTTTCTTGTTTTTTTTTCTGGTACCAGGGACCCAACTGATGACCTTGTGCTTGCCAGGCAGCTGCTTATGCTGCTGAGCTAAATTCCCAGCCCCATAATTTCTTTCTTTTTTTTTTTTTGGTAATTTTTATTTTAAAAAGAATAAAGCCAAACAAAACAAAATTGAATACAGCCAACCAAAACAAGACAATGTACATGATACAGGACCTCAAAACAAGATAATAAGAAATCAACAATGGTCACTTTAATGCCTCTTGTCATCCCCCAAATAGCTGCCCATACTTTCAGACGCAGTAAAAAATCAAATAAAACAGAACAAAACAGAAGTAATAAAAACCAAATAATGAATGCAATAAAGCACTTAAAAACAACACAAGACTAATTTCTGAATGGCTGCCATAGTATATCTTGCCATCTTTGAAATAACTGCCCATGCCATCAGATACAACAAAATCCAACAAGACAAAACAGAATAAAACCCAATCAAACAAACAATTGAAATGATAGAGGACTTCAAAACAAGACAATATGGAATCAACAGTGACCACCACCTTCAGACGAAGATTCCCCTTAAACGCCTCACTGTGCATTATCATCCTCCGGACAGATGATCAGACCACTGGCTTTAGGCCTGCGAAGTCAGTGAAACATTAAACACTGCGGGCATTAAATTGTGTTGCACATCATTAGCTATCTTTGCAGCCTGTGTTTCTCCAAATCAGCTGGTCACTTGCTGGGGAGTGGGGGACCTTGGCCCTTCTTGTCTCCCAACCCACCTACCAGAAGAAGTTGGCACCTGGTTCTCTCCCCAGGGGCCCATACATAGCACCGGTTTGCAGGGAGGGCTTGGCTTCTTGTTAGCTTCTTGTTCTCCTGCCCTGCGGTCTGCAAATGGCGCCGAATTATGGGAAAAGGGTGGTGTCTGTTTCTCCCCACAGTGCCCATGCATGGCACAGACTCACAGGAAGAGTTTTCATAATTTCTAATTAACAAAACTCTTCAACTCTTCTCTACCGACTTGTTGGTGATTGTGTGTCGCTTTCCAGCAACTCCCTTTGCCTTACAAGAAAACTACACCTAAATTCAGTTTACTTTTACCTAACAAAAAAAAATTCTAACCAGTAGCACAGGGGCCATCTGAAATAATTTTTAAAAGAAGAATTATATAAAGATTTTGAAATGCAAGAAATCACAAAAAAGTCTCAGATTTATTCTGTACATTTTAAGATACACAATGAATATTTTTCTGATAATGAAGATGTAAGGAAAATACTGTAATTGCTCAGTTTGACCATAATTTTATTAGCTTGCTGCACACAGTATCTATGTACTTATTTTTTTTTCTAAAATAGATGATTTCAAATCCCTAGCCAATTCTTTTCATTTTTTTCTGAAATTGATCAATTTCATCCCTGGCTTGCTTGACAGTCAACAAGGAAACTGAATTACTTTAGAGCAAGCAAATGGGTTCCTATCCTTTTCCTACCTGAAAGAAAGTACTTATTGGTAGCACAAATAAATGCCACATATGTCCATTTCCACAGTACCAAAATTCTTTGAAGAATTCACTCAACTAGAAAATACACTGGGAGCAAGAAAATACACAGATCTGGGAAATGTATTTGAGTAAAAATAAATCTGACACTCCATAACTGTTTTTTTTGTAAAGCTCAGAAGTAGCATCAAAATTTCTAGTCACTTTAGGCATTTCCTTACCAGTAGCCTGGGGGGGGGGGTTGAGGGGGAAAAATCTACAGAATTTTTACATTTCTTATAATGCTGTTTGTGTGACATTATTTTATTTTTATTGAAAGAAAATTAGAAGACATAATAGTTAAATTCCAGTTGCTTAGTTAGTTAAATTCTGGTTACATGTAATCTGATAAATTTCAGTTTTTCTTTATAGACAAAGATTAGTGTGATTGTCAACCTTTAGGAATCACTATTTCAGAACATTCTTTCATGGGTTCTTGTCATAGCTCTTTCATCAGGAAATTCTACCATGTTCCACGGAAATGACTATGATAGTCACAAGCTGTTCGATGGTCACTTGATTCTCTGCACTTAGAACAATCAGCTCTGTTTTCTTTTTCCAAGTACCAAGTGCCCAGTTGTCGGTGGTGATTTGCTATAGACTTTCCTCATAAAGTGTTAATCTTCCATGACATAATTTGTGATTGAGGTGTCTGTTTAGAAATTACAGTTTCAGAAATCTACTGGTTTATGCTTTCACAGCTG
>PVJX010015609.1:0-21067 GCA_004027295.1 Dolichotis patagonum
ATACTCTTATCAAATCTCATATTAGGGAGATTATATGGTATTTACCCTTGTGAGTTTGGTTTATTTCACTTAAGAGAATGGTCTCAAGTTGTGTCCATTTATTTATAAATCTCTCGATGTGATCATTCTTTATAGCTGAGTAGTACTCCATTGTATAAAAATGCCACAACTTTTTTATCCATTCCTCAGTTGATGGGCAAAGAATAAATATAGACAAACCTTTAGCCACACTTACCAAAACAAGGAAACAAAAGATTCATACCAATGTAATTAGAAACAAAAAAAGCGTATCATAATAGATACTGCTGAAATCCTTAAGATTATTAATAACTACTTCATAAAACTTTAGGACAATAAATTGGAGAATTCAGAAGAAATGGATAGATTTCTAGATACATACGAGCTAATAAAACTGAACCAAGAATTTAAAAACCCTGAATAATCCAATGTCAGGTAATGAAACCGATGCAGTGATAAAAAACATAGAAGAGCGAGGCTGGGAGTTGAGCACTTGCCTACCATGAGCTACGTCTTGGGTTCAATCTCCAGTACCACCAAAAAATAAAAAATAAAAAATAAAATAAAAAAAATAAAAGAAAAGCAAGTATAGGACCCAATGGATTCACCACTGAATTCTAGAAAAACTTTAGGAAGAATATCATGACAATACTCCTCAAACTCTTTAATGAAATTGAAAAGGAAGGAGTACTGCCAAATCATTCCTAGAAGCTAATATTACTTTGATTTCAAAACCAGACAAGGATTTAACAAAAAAAAAAAAAAAAAAAAAAAAAAAAAAAAAAAAAAAAAAAAAAAAAAAAAAAAAAAAAAGAAAAGAAAGAAAAGAAAACTACAGGTCAATCTCACTAATGAACATACATGAAAAGATAAAACAGTATGCAACAAGTCACTAAAAACTCATATATTATGATCAAGTAGTCTTCATCCCAGGGATGCTAAGAAGGTTCAACATACAAATCAATAAATATATTACATCACATAAATAGAACATCTTTGACAAAATCCAGTTTCTACTCATAATAAAAATCCTGAAGAAAATAGGCATAGAAGGACCATATCTCTATCCGATAAAAGCCATTTATATGACATACTGACAGTCAACATCATATTAGATGGAGAAAACTAAAACTTTTTGCTCTAAAATCAGGAACAAGACAAGGATGTCCTATCACCCTTTCTGGTCAATACAGTTCTCAAAACTGTAGCCCGAACAATCAGGCAAGAGATACAGGAAAGGAAAGAGTCAAACTATCTTTTACAAAAATCCCACCAAAATGACACCTAAAACTAATAAATGCAGCAAGCTACCAGAATACATAATCAACACACAAAAACCAGTAATGTTCCTACATACCAATAATGCACTCACCAAGAAAGACATTAGAAAAATACTATTCACAACAGCTTTAAGAAAGATTAAATTCTTAGAGGAGTTAATCTAATAAAGTAAAAAACCTCTATCTACAATGAAAACTGTAGTTTCCTAAAAAAAGAGACCAGAAAGAACATAAGGAAACTGGAAAGGTATCACCTATTCCTGGATAGGCAGGACCACTATTATAGAATGGACATAGTGCCAAAACAGATATACAGATTTAATGCAATCCCAATTAAAATACCAATAGCATTTCTCATTGAATTAGAGAAAATAATCCTATAATTCATATGGAATTCGAAGAGACCCAGTTTAGCAAAAGCAATCCTGGGCCACAATAGCAAACCAGAAGGCATCACAATCCCAAATTTCAAGTTACACTACAAAGCTACAGTGATAAAAAGTGTGGTGACTGGCATAAAGGCACATGGATCAACAGAATAGAATAGAGGATGCAGACACCATTCCAGGCACATTCAGGCATCTGATTTTAGATGAAGGGGCAAAAAACACCTTGTGGATAAAAGCCTCTTTTTAATAAATGGTGCTGAGAAAACTGGCTGTACACATGTAGAAGATGGAATACAGATCCGTATCTCTCAGCAATACTAAAATCTAATCAAAATGGGTCAGAGATCTAAATATTAAAACAGAAACAATCTGCTGGAAGATAAAATAAGTGAAACTCTTGAAGATACAGGGATAGGCAAGGACTTTTTTTTTTGGTACCAGGGATCGAACTCATGACCTTGCACTTGCAGGCAGGCGCTTATGCCACTGAGCTAAATTCCCAGCCCAGGCAAGGACTTTTTGAATACAACCCCATTTGTATAAGATATACCAAAACCCAACAAATGGGATTATATCAAATTAAAAAGTTTCTGCACAGCAAAGGAAACAAACAACAGAGTGAAGAAACAATCTGTAGAATGGGGGAGGGGGTGATGGGAAAAAACTCTGTCAGCTGTTCCTTGAACAAAGGACTAATATCTAGAATACATGAAAAACTCAAAATAATTACACCCCAAAATAAAAACCCAATCAAAAAATGGGCACCTGAAATGAATAGACAGTTATCACAAATGGCCAATAAATTCATGAAAAAATGTTCAACATCTCTGGCCGTTAGGGAAATAGAAATTTAAACAACACTGACATTCCATCTTACACTAGAAAGAATGGCTACCACCAAGAAATTAAATAGTAAGTGCTGGTGAAGCCGTGGGAAAAGCAAGCCCTTTTGCATTATTGGTAGTAATGTAAATTAGTATAAACACTATGAAAATACTTATAAAAACTAAAAAGAGCCAGGCATGGTGGTGCATATCTATAATCCCAGGACTCGCGAGGCTAAGGCAGAAGGATTGCCACTAGTTCGTATGAGGGCAACCTGGGCTACGTAATAAACTCAAGACCAGCCTGAACTACATAGCTAGAACCTTGCAAAACAAAAACTAGAAATTCCATTTGACCCAGATATTCCACTTCTAGCTATCTTCTCAAAAGCTAGTAACATCAAATTATAGTGATACATGCATAACCATGTCTGTAGCAGCACAACTCATAACTGCTAAATTTAGGGAGTAGCCTATATGTTCATCATTAGATGAATGGATAAAGAAAATGTGGTATTTACACACAATAGATGCTATGGTTAATACACTGGGTCAACTTGAGAAGTTTAGAAGTTTAACTGAGAGACTCAGCAGGGAGCCAGGGTTCTTACTTTGTAAATATCCTCATCCCCTGGGAAGGAGGGAGGGCAAGGAGATTTTGTGAGTGCTACACCCGCCCTGAAGGGGGGCAGGGTGGCCTGTGTACAGTGTAAGCTAAGAGAAGAGGCTTGTTTTCTTCCCTTTTTGCTTTGGCTGCTGCTTTGAAGTCTTGCCAGTGCCATGCCACCCTGCCTTGGATTATGATTATGGACTAAAACCTTCAAAAACTGTAAGCTAAGTAAACCTTTCCTTCCTTCATTTCGGGTGTTGAGTGTTTTGTCCCACAATGAGAAAAAAGCAACCAAGACTGAATTTGGTACTAGAGGAGGAAGGTGCTGTGACTATACCGGACCATGTGGTTCAACAGCCTTTGAAAATGGCTTGTGGAAAGAATTTAGAAAGGTTTAGAGCTGTCGCCTGAACGCATAGAGCTGGAACATCTTAGGCTGTTCTGTATGGGAGACTCTGGTCAGAGCTCAGGAGACCAGAAGGCTGATATTTCAAGCCTGTGGGTAAGTAGCAGGCTTTGGAGATTTCTGCTGGGAAGAAGGACTGCATTGGTTGCTGGACTCCACACAATGTGTGTTATGGCTTGGCAGACAAGTTTGTCCAGAGACTGAGATTAAGGGCAGAAGACTAATTAATCTGGCAAAAGAAATTTCAAGGCAGTCTGATGTTGAGGCAGTGGCACAGCTATTGTTGGGGGCTTTTAGCCAGATTTATGCTGCAAATCAAGAGCAAAGAGCCCAGCAGGGTGGTTCAAAATGTTGTCTGGCCAGAAAGGAAGCTCCAATAAAGCTATGGACTGTAAAGAAAGAGCTGACATCTCAATGCTCAGGAGGAACAGAAAAATAAAGATGGCCTGTGGGCATCATGGGAAGAGGCAGCTGGTCCCCACACTTTGCAGCCTCAAGCCTGCAAAAGTAAGACTTTGCTTGGAGGAGAAAGCCTCAGAGTACCATGTTCCAGAATGGCAGCAGCGGCTGTACCAGGTTCTAGAATGGAGACAGCATCGAGAATCTGTTCCTCACAATCAGGTTCAGAGTGCCCAGCAATCCAGGCACTTGACTCCCACAGCCAAGAGAGAGGAAAGCCTGGCTACTGCTCCAACCGGCAGCAGACCTTGGCATCATTCACATGGTGCTGGTTTTTGGTGCATACAGAATGTAAGGGTTCTGAGATTAAAAAGGCTTCCACCCCAATTTCAGAAGGTCTGGGAGACCTGGCAGTGTGCCCCTGAGAGGGCATTGTGTGAAGCTGTGTGAAGCCAAAGGTGCAGTGGAGACCCCAGAAGTTTGGAAAAGCCAGGAACATGGGTCATCTAAGGAAACCTGCAACAAGGAAGCAAAGCCAGCCCAAGAAAGAAGCCATGCAATTGGTAACCACCAGAAGTGCCACAGGGTGGAGGCATACAAGCCCTTTGGAGCTCACAATTTGCCAAATTGCTTCAGAAGCTGGACATGCAACTATAGGACTTAATGTTTGCCTTGTTAGATTTTGGACTTGCTTTTGTCCCAAGCCTTTGTACCCTCCTGTTTGTAACTTTTGGAATGGGAATGCTTATCTTGTGCTATTCCACGTTGGAAGTGTTTAACTTTGTTTTCATTTGTACAGGGGTATGCAGCTAAGAATTTGCCTTCCATGTGGAGGAGACTTGGGACTTGAACTTTTCAGCAATGTTGAAACTGTTAGGACTTTGGCAATTCTTGCAGATGGACTAAATGCCTTTTGCATAAAGAGATGCACATGAGTCTTTGGTGGTCCCAGGACAAAAATTTTATGTTTCTAATATAATACAATGTTGTAATACAGTGTAATACTATGTTGATCAACACTGTATTACATTAGAATGCTGGTTCTTCAGGATTGTTAAATTGTAAAATGTTAAGAATAAGCATGCCTTTGTATCTGGAGGTTGATTTAAACAAATATGTGTAGTTGTCAAATTGACAAGGGGTTGATTGTTATGGTTAATACATTGTGTCAACCTGAGAAATTTAGAAGCTTAACTGAGAGACTCAGCAGGGAGCCAGGAGATTTTGTGAGTGGTATATAGTCCCTGAAGGAGGGGAGGTAACCGGTGTACAGTATAAGCCAGGAGAAGAGGCTTGTTTTTTTCCCTTTTTGCTTCCTCTGCTTTTGCTCTGGCTGCTGCCTTGAAGTGTTGCCCCAGTGCCATGCCAGCCCGCCTTGGAGCCAGCTGATTATGGACTAAAACCTTCAAAAACTGTAAGCTAAATAAACCTTTCCTTCCTTCTTTTGGGTGTTGGTTGTTTTGTCCCAGGAATAAGAAAAAAATAAACAAGACAATAGAGTACTCATCTGCTGTAAGGAAGAATAAACTTTAATTATTTGTAGGAAAATGGACGCATCTTGCGACCATAATGTTATATGAAAAACTCAAGAATAAATAAATTAAAGAGAAAAATAAAAGGCAGATCGTAGAAAGCAGGGCAACAGACTTTTTGGAAATGGAAAGGGGACCAAGAGATGGAGGGCAGGGGGAAGGAAAGACGAGGAAAGATGTAAAAAGAAATAAGATGTGTTATGTATATGTACCAACTCCCCATGATTAATGTAATCATTATATACTGTAAACATATACTAATAAATATAAAAATTTTTAAATAAGAAATGAAGAGAAGCAGCAGCATATAACTTTGGCTCTCAAAAGGGTGAACATTCTGATGGAGTATCACTGCATATGTAATTATAACTTTATAATATAAAATCAATTTCCAGTGTAGGTTGACCACTGTTAATCTGAAACTCAAAATTGGAAAATTTTTAGCACCAATATAACTCTCAAAAAGTTTTGAGGGGCTGGAGATATAGCTCAGTGGTAGAACCCTCATTTAGTATGCACAAGGCCCTAAATTCAAATCCTAGCATAAAAAAAAAATCAAATGTTTAGCCAGTGAAGTCTGTGTACATATTTAACATATTTCAAATCTGAAAAATGTAGAGACCTCTGATCCTGACCAGATTAAGGGACACTCAACCTGTATTATAGGTTTCTTTCACTTACTGGCTACTTCTGATATAGATTTAACGACTCAGGGCAATAGCTACCTTGTGTGTCACCCTTTAGAAGACAACAGCCTTTCCTAGATAGAGGATGGATGATATTCCTTACACACTGGTTGCTACTACAGAAAACCTCCAAAAGGGCTGCTCCACGAACAGTTACCATGGGCAGGGATCAAAAAGAGGTATGGTAGAGAAACAAGAATGGAAGGAAAGACACTGGCAGGCTTGTTATTTACTGTAATTCACATGTTGCAGCAATTCCACACTGATTAAGGACTTCACCATGTTTGAAGCAGGACTTTGAAGATACTCACCTCTGGCCTGGGTACCCCTCAGAGTATTTGTTATTTAAGCAGGAGCCCAGGGCCTCCAGAACTGCCCGGCTGGCAAAATTCTCTGAGGCGATCAGTTCCAATCCCACTCGCTGCCGGTTACTCTCTTTCTTAATGATGTTGTACACCTTGCAGAAAGAAAATAGATGCTGAACACTGATATACTTTAGTTTAAAATTCTATTCCGATCAAAGTCATAATGTCCTTGTAATCCAGCCCTCTGGCAGGATGAACCAGGAGGACTGCAAGTTTGAGACCAGTTTGGGCAATTCTGTGAAACACTGTCTCAAAATAAAAAAAAGGGGTGGGGAAATAGTTCATTATGAAGATCCTGGGTTCAGTCTCCACTACAATCAAAAACAAAATATAATCTCCTAAAGAGAAAAGACACTACTACAGATTAAGGTTGTGCTCTCAATGCTGATGGAAACTAAATAAATAGGAGGTCTCTTAAGGGCAAAATAAGCTTTCCTCAAAAGCTTCAACATTTAAGAAAGAATTGGGGAACTTGAAGATCATTATGTAAAATAACAATCCTAGTTATGCTCAGACTACTTTGTTTTGAAGGCCTATATTGTCAGTGTTCTAGGCTCTTTGCTATTGTTGTTTATATGTCTTTTTAGTTTTGTGTTATTCTAGGAATTTGTTTTGTTTTGTCTTGGTTTGTTTTGTTTTTCCCTCTAATACAGAAAGGATAAGTATACAGGTAGAGACTCATGCATGCGCAGAACTTCTAAATAGTTTATGAGAATCAATAATATAATGCACGATGAAATGAACGGCTACTTTGAAGAAAGAGAGACACTAAGGTACCCAACGCTGATTCTGTAGCATTGTGATGTGAAATCCAGCAGTACTATTATTCTTTGTTCAGAGTGATTTCAGTCTGTTTTGTAATGTTTAATTACAACATACGTGAAGGTATGGACAGCTATTTTGAAGAGAACGAGAGACATTCTGGCAGCCATTGTTGACTTCCTTAATGTCTGGTCTTAAAGACCTAAAATACCTTCATCATCCTGTTCTGATTAGTTTTATACTATTTCATTTTGTATGAATTCATTGTATGTGAAGATACCAACTATTTGGAAGAAAGCAAGAGACGATATGATAGTGAAGATCTCCGGTTGTCTTGCTTTGAAATCTGTGTCTCTTACATTGTTATCTTACGATGTTTTGTTCTGTTTAATTTTATCCTCTTTAAAAATGAAAAAATAAAGAATCAGAGCAAATGAATTAAGAAAAAAATGAAGAGAAAATTATGTATCACACCTAACTTTTAATTCTACACCAATCTGTTATCTTTATTCCTATATTTCACCATACATTTTGGATTTCAAATGCTTAATCATGAAAGTCTATGCACATATTCCAAATCAGAAAAATCTCTGAACCTTATTCTTTGTTCCTTTCAAGGAAAAAGACGTTTTGACAAATTCAGAGAAACAGAAAGCACAGGCAACCACTTTGCCTGTATTTTGGGGAAGGTTAGGGTGACCCCTAATGGGCTCTTGGACATAAAAATGTTCTGAAATTATGAATACACATATTCCCTGACTTAAAATGGTTTGACTTTACAATGGCGGAGAAGTGATACATATTCGATAGAAACTATACTTGGAAGTATAAATTTGTGTATTTCCTAGGCTAGAGACACACCGTACTATTTGTTTCTGCTGATACTTGGCAGTGGCATTGCACCACAGCTCCCAGTCGGCCCTGCAGTCCCAGGGGTAAACAATTGGTGTTCTCTGTTGCTAGACCAGGAGGTGTGTAGGTTAGGCATATTTCGTGCATTTTTTCCCCCTTTTGTCTTTTGGAGACAGGGTTTTGCTATGCAGTTCAGGCTGGCAGTGATCATCCTGCCTCAGCAGGGATTACAGGTGTGCAGTTCAGTGCCTTTTTGTTTTTTGTACCAGGGATTGAACTCATGACCTTGTGCCTACCAGGCAAGCGCTTGAGCCACTGAGCTAAATCCCCAGCCCCCAAGTTCAGTGCATTTTTGACTTAACTGTATTTTCCACTTATGATAGGCTTATTGGGATGTAACTACAAAGTAAGTCGAGGAACCTCTGTATAATAAACACCACTCAATTATATGGTGAGAGAATAATATTTCAATAAAACTGTTACCCCCCAAAAAAGCTTCCAATTATTTAGATAGATATATTCCCTATGAAATGCAAGGAGAAATCAACCACAAACAGCCTCTTTCTCTGCTTTCCTCCACAGCACCCAGCACAACACTTTGCACTTTGCAGGAACTCAGAAATGTTTCAATTTACCTTCAAAGACTTTTAGTAACTTTCTGACCACTGTCTTTCACTGTGGCACATTCTATGCAGTGCTGGGTAAAGAACCCAGGGCTTCCCACATGCTAGGCAAGTGCTTTACCACTGAGCTGCATCCCCAGTGCCACAAGCTGGCACTAAATATATACTGCATGTAGTCGTTGCAAAGCAGTCTGTAATAAAATTAATTCACGATTAGAACTAGAGACTTAGGAGCTAGGAGTGTACCTCAGTGGTACAGCACTTCCCTAGCATGTGTGATCTCCTGGATAAAATTTTCAACAATGCAAAACAATAACAAAAACAAAAAAACTAAAGATTTAAATATCTTACATGAATATACAATGCGAATACCCCACAATTCTTACCTCGACGTCACTGTCCTTGAGGGGTTGTGCCAGCATAGCTTCATGGGAGGCCCACAGGGCAGCATCCCTGTGGGTTCCATTGACCGGAGTTGTCATCATACTATTTCCAAGCTGCCTGAAAAATGAGAAAAGCATGTGTGAAGCCAATGATAAATGTAGGCAAAGCTCATAGCAACCCTATAAGTGCTCCTGTGTTGCTATAGCGCTGGCCTACTATTTTAGCTTTCCTGCAGAATTACTTGGTAAACACAAGCACAATCTATTGCAAAACCACCATGCAGAACTTCTAGTTTCTTTCTGACTGTAGACCTGACCCTCTTCTCTCCAGCTGTGTCCAACCCCAAGCCCCACTTCTAAGAGTCAGGTGGTACCTACAGTGAGCCTGGCTTGGGACCCTTGCTGTTTGGCTTCTCCTATTGCAGCTTGTCTCCCAACTAAACCAAGTTTCTGAAGGCAGGACTGAGAATTTTTTTAAAAAATTCTCCCATGGTACCCAGTACAGTTATCTACAAAGAAGTAATATTGCCAAATGACCACACAGATGAATTACTAAATTAAAACAATTCTGGCAGCAGGAAACTGGTAAGTTATTTTTTTAAAAAGTCAAACATTTTGTATTTAGCAACTTTTCAGATTTTTCTAGGTAGATACACAAGTTAACAAACAACAGAATATACGCAGTTGGGATGGTTCTTTCTTGATGCCCATGAGCAGCATTTTATAATGTAAGTACAGCAGACAGCAACTCTATATTCAGCTGGGACACATTTCTCCCACACTCCAAAAAAATGTACTTGGAATTTTTGCTGTGAGAAACTCCTCTAGGAAGTGAATACAGTGTTAATTATGTCATTGTAATCCCAGCACCAATTTCATGTGTTCATTTTTTTCACATTTCCAGCAATGAAAACAAAGCTCAAAAAAGTATCTTTTTGTACCAGAAATTGAATTCAGGACCTAATGCTTGCTAGGCAGGCCCTGTGCTGATAAGCTACACCCCCAGCGAAACTTCCTTTTCCTTTTCTTCTTTCTTTCTTTCTTCCTTCCTTCCTTCCTTCCTTCCTTCCTTCCTTCCTTCCTTCCTTCTTTCTTTCTTTCTTAGTAAAGTATCAGTCTAGGGCTGCACAGCAGATTGGCCATGGAGGCAAGGCTCAGAACCTGACTCAAAACAAACAAAAAAAACACAACAAAAAAGCAAAGGAACACACAAACCAAACAAACCAAAAAAATTTTGTGAACCCCTGAAATTTTGTGATCAGTGGCATTTTCCCCAGTGTGAAAGTTCAAAGATTTATAGGAACTCCCTTAAATCAATAGTTGTCAGGTTTTTTTGTGCTTTTCCATTGTTTTGGTTAAATTTTTATGTAAACATTTACTGAGGACCTTCCATATGCCATCACTGTGTGTGGTATTATTATAGTGAACAAATCCGCCAGGAGTCCAGCCTTTTTGAACCTCCCAAAAGGTGCTGCAACAAGAAGCAACCAAACAAGGGTACAAAATGAGTAAGGTCAAAGCTCTTAAAGAACTGAGTGCTGGGGCTGGGAGGGTAGTGAGAAAGAGGCTCCCTTAAGGTAGCCGGGTCAGGACTTGTTTGAGGGTATTTAGATTGAAAAGGAGTGAATTGTGACATTCCTTTTTCCATGGTGTAATTTGCTAGGCAAATAAAACTCTCAATATTGCCTGGAGGCTGACACAGGAAGATCACTGCAAGGTCAAGGGCAGCCTAAACTACTGAGTGAAACTTTGTCTCAAAAACAAACAAAAAAAGAAAAGAAAGAGAAATACTGAATAAATAGCCTAAATAGTCCTAAATCACAGTAATCCTATTCTCTCTGGCCGAGCTCAAATAAGGAACTCTCAACCGTCTTTAGGAAATTCCTAATTAGGGCTTTCAAAGTAGTCACTGTGGGCTGGGGATTTAGCTCAGTGGCATAAGCGCCTGCCTTGCAACCGTGTGGTCATGAGTTTGATCCCTGGTACCGATTTAAAAAAAAAAAAAAAAAAAAAAAGAAGCAAAGTAGTCACTGTAAAGTAAGTATGAAATTATTAGGCATACAACCACACCTGTAAAGTCCTGTAAAATACAAAGTAACAGTCCAGGCACTTGGACTCAAATGCCACAGAAGGCTTCTGTGGCCATAGCAACAGCCTCTTGCAGAGGCCACATCTGCTTGGAGCACGTGCAGGTGCTTTGGTACCAGGCCCCACAGCTTCTCCCTGCTAAGCCTGTGCTCAGGCACCACCAGTGCAATCCTAACAGGTGGAAACCACAAACTTGCCTCACAGCCAAACGAGGCCTTCTGGTCCTAGACTCCTAAAGAGCAAAACTTCTTTTAAATATTAACTACTGAAGGTTAAGAAAGGATTCAAAAGTGGCCAGCAACACAAAGAAGGTATTTCTTTACCACCAAAGAACTAAAGTCCACTTGGAAACCTCACCAGAAGGTCAGATCTTGAGTCATTTAACAAAAGGCATTCAGTTCAGCTCACTGGACCCCCCCCCATTCTGCTTGAGCAGAATGTGCTGCTCTCTGCCCACACATAACCCTTTACTGATCAGTGATAAATTTTCCCCCCAGTACTGGAGAGTGAACCCAGGGCCTTCTGACTGTGCTATATCCTCAGCCCTTTTTAAAATTCTGCAACAGTGTCTCAGTCGCTAAATTGCTCAGGCTGGGCTCAAATTTGTGATCTCTCTGCCTGAGTTTCTCACAGTGCTGGGATTACAGGCAATATTTATTCAATATGTCTATGTGTCTAGCAAAGTACACCTCACAAGGTGTTCTTCAGGTGTTCACAGTAATTCTGAGCTGCAAGGATCTCTTAATCTCTAGGTGAGGACCGTCAGTGTAGCCACTGAGCCCGTACGCAGGCTCCCTGGCTCCTCATTCCAGCAGTCGGTTCCTGGTTTCCTGGTTTGACTTTTTTATTTTTTTGGTAGCAGGTATCGAACTCACGACCTAGCGCCTGGCACTTGTGCTGCTGAGATAAACCCCTGGCCCCAGTTTGGCTTTTTTTTTAAACCTTGTTCCTATTAACATATAGGATCAAAGATCACTTATGGCCCTCTGAATCCAAATATTACTTAACTTTTATCAGTACTATATCCTTATTAATTAAAACTATAATCTTCCTGAGTCCTCAATAAGCTGCTTTTCTGAGCCATGAAAAAGTGTGAATTTATTCAAAGAGTTCAAGACTCATTGTGTCAGCCAGGTGTGACGATCCATACCTATAATCCCAACACTCTGGATGGCTGAGACAGGAGGATTGCAAGTTCTTGCTCAGCCTGGGCAACTTAATGAGACCTATCTCAAAAAAGTCTGGCAATGTCGCTTGGTGAAAAGGTCCTGAATTGTCTTATTTCATTTAACTCTACTATATAGTAGGGCATTCTTATTTATACTAAGAAAGAGAAAGATCCTGAGATTATGTACTTTTTAAGATGCAGAGAGAAAAAAAAATATAATATTTAGGGAAGAAATATAATATTTAGGGAGGAAAAACTCAGCAACTTTTCTTAAGATCTAGAGGTTGGCCAGAATTACTTTATGTTATTTTTAGATCATAGTAAAATACACAAGACATAAAATTTACCATTCTAACCATTTTTTAGTGTACAGTTCTTGGCACTAAGTGATGTTTGACTATGAGGACAATAAATGGGTGGGGGCTACTACTTTTGATTGGGCCATGGAAAGCACTTGAGCTGAAATCTGAAGAGTGGAAAGGAGCCAAACATATAAAATGTAGGGGTAAGAACAATCAAGGTGAGGCCAGGCATGGTGGTACACACCTGTAATTGGGAGGCTGAGGAAAGAGGATCACTATGAGTTCAAGGCCAGCTTGAACTACATAGTGAGACACTATTCTTAAAAAAAAAAAAAAAAAAATCCCAAACACTAAGTGCAAACCCCTAAGATAGGAAGACATCTGACTTCCCAAAGGTTAGAAGTCAGGCTCATGACTGAAGCCTGGGAAACAAGTGAGTGTCCACAGGAAATGAGATTCAAAGTCCCAAAGACAAGAGTCAGAACAGAATAGATTTTTACCTTGATGTTATATATTTTACAAGTTTCAGACTGCTTCCTAGGAACCTTGGCACTGAAACTAACGAGTAGCACAACTCAATCGTGGGTGGACATGTCACAGGTCCATACCTCAGATTCTCCTAACAGTAAGAGCTACAGGTAAGCAAGTGGGTACTGAAGCTCACTTCTGGAAGGGTGGTGGTACTGGCACTGACTATGGGCTCAGTCCTGCTCTGCTACTTCCTAATGTGTGACCCTAGTTACTGACATCTGTGTCTCAGTCTCCTCACATCTAACACAGGGATAATGATATTCTGAAGCTAGTCGTGAGAGTTAAACCAGACATCAGGTCCAAAGCACTCAGAATAGTGCCAGGAAACTAGGGATCTTAGGGCCACCTTACTAACTTTACCAGTGACACCCACTGAGCAGCCCAGCCCACAAAGCTCACTGTAGCATCCCTTTCACTATACTGTTGCTATTTTTGTACAAGCACTGTCACTTATATGTTCCACAATCTTCACAATCCCAGGGAAAGACCTAGTCACTTGCAATTCACCAGCTTTGCCAGATCCCCTAATCCTGCCATACAAGTGGATCCTGTCAGGGGTCTGCCAACAGAAGTACCTGGTGAACACCTGGCTGTCACACATGAATCTTGAGTTCTTTTCTTTACAGAGGAAGATCTGAGGGTCAGAGGGTTAACTCCTCAAAGGTTATATGACAATGAGGGTCAGACTTTTGAACTTACCTTTAGTTCCTAAGCTTCTTCTCACACACTGTATTAGACAAAAGCACAATTAATCATTCATTTATTCTCTCAAGCATGAAATTTAACTCTATAGGACCCCAAAGTGGTGTTTCCAGTCCAGCAACTTCCTGACTAAAAGCATATGAATTTGGCCACAACTGACCAACTGGTCACTTAACTTTTAGAACCTCAAAGAACAGGCATTGAGCCAAGAATCCCACGGTGGATACCTCCCTCCTAGAATAGAGGGTGGCACTACAGACCATGTGAGAGACAAAGTGTGTGTGTGGGGGTAGGGGCCATATAGGAGTGCAGGCTATTGAATGGGGCTTTCTATTCTGGGTTCTCCCCTTTCTACCAGCTCGGCTCTCCCCTTATTGCTTCACCTCCCTTATCTGCACCTACAGGGAAATGCTAGCCCTTGATTTGCAGCCTAGTTGGAAGGATGAAAGTGCATGCTGTGCAGTAGTCCTGAAATCAAAAAGCTTAGTGAAAAACCCCTCAGGAAAGAGGCTTCTTATGCCCACAGCAGGCCTTCGCATTCACGCCAAAAGACCACTGGCCCCCACCCTCATTACCCCAAAGTGCCCAGGACTGAGGGGCTGTGGCTAGCCGCCGCCGACCCTTCAGTCTCTCAGCCCTTAGTGATCGCCCGCCAGTCATTCAGACAGCCCAGAAGCATGGCAACGTGGCGGGAAACTGAGGGCACCAGAGCGCCCACGTCGCCGGGACGTCGAGGTGCCTGCACCCCAGTCCACTCACCTGCTGAAACGCAGCCTCAGACGTACTGGCACCACCTCGATCCTATGCAGCCTGGGGTCCCACAAGAGCCAGGCCCCGCCGACTCGCGCCCCGCCACGTGACTCTCAACACTCAGCTAACCCGAACTTGGCGCCCAGCCGCTCGCCCTTAACTAGAAGCTCCGCCGAGCTCCGCCTCCAGCCTGGCTCCGCCCCCCGGGGAGTGTCCAATCAGAATGCGCACTCAAGCAGAGTCCAAAAGCCCCGATGCTATTGGCTGCAGCGGAGCAATGGGAGGGGTTGCGTGGTGTAGCTGCAGCTTTGTAGAGGAGTCCTTGCTTAGGGCTGCCCTGGTTTGCAAACAGCGGTGGGGAAGAGATTCGGGGTTTCCTGGGAGATGCCGAAGGGTCTGTCCCAGTTATAAGTTGGGTGGGCCGCTTCGGCTGCCAGGTTATGGGCGAATTTTGCGATTTATATTTAACTTTTCTATAATCTTACTTCCAGTTAGCATGGTGTTCGTTTAGGTCAAACCTGAGTTCCAAGAGACAGAAATGGAATCCTACACCAATCTCTTCGTTCACCCCCTACCCTCCTATTGGGAATGTAATTCAAGGGTGCACCCTACTCTAAGCTACATCCTGGCCCTTTAAAAAAAGTAACTAATTTTATTTTGAGAGTCTAAATTGCCCAGGCTTACTTGGCACCTTGAGGTCCTCGTGCCTCAGCCTCCCAAATAGCTAACACCATGTTAAAGAAATGAGCTACCGTTGTCTGGCTTCACTTTGCCTGGGACGCGGGTGGTACTGGTGGTGGTGAACAGACATATCTAAAACACAGCCTCCTAAGAAGTGTTATGGTCCTCTCATGATCATATCAAAGGACGCAGATTATTTTGGTGGAAAGGAAAAAAGGTTTTATTTAGAGCTCTGTGAAGATAGAGAGTGCTGTGCTGGTTTTTAATTTAAGACAGGTAGATAGACCTATGAGTAAATATAAAAATATAAAAATTTTAGAAGAAAATGTAGGAGGAACTCTCCAAAGCCTATACGTGACACCAAAAGCACAATCTTTGAGAGAAAAATGTCAATAAATTGTATTTTTTTAAAAATTAAAACTTTTGCTCTATGAGAGACCCTGTTAAGAGGATGAAAAGATAAAACTACAGGAGCTGGAGATGTAGCTTAGTGGTAGGGCTTGTGCACAAGGCTCTCGGTAGTATCGCCACAATGCCCCCCCCAAGAAGTTACAGATGAATAGAACTTATTTGCAAATGACATATTTGAAAAATAATTTATATCTAAAATATGTAAAGCATTTACAAAATTTAACAGTATAAAACAAGCAGTTCAATTAAAAATTGGGCAAAATACATTTAACTGAAGAGCAGACATCTGATAATCACACTAAAAGATGCTCAACATCATTAGTCATTAGGTGAATGAAAATAATCAGAATAAAAGTCATTACACTCCTATTGGAATAGCTTTAAAAGGAAAGAATAAGGCATTGGGGCTATAGCTCAGGGGTAAAGTACTTGTGTAGCAAAGACAGCACTGAAAAAGAAAATGTCAATATCAAATGCTGCGGGCCGGGAATTTAGCTCAGCGACGTAAGCGCCTGTCTGGCAAGTGCGTAGTGGTGAGTTCAATCCCCAGTACCAAAAAAAAAAAAAAGCAAAATTAAATGCATGTCATAATTGCTGGTAACAATATAGAAAGGCAGAGCCACTCTGAAAACATAGTTTGTCAGTGACTTAATGAACTAAACATACACTTTCCATTATGACCCAGTCACACTTCTGGGCACTTATCCTAGAGAAGTGAAAATTGTCCACATAACCTATACATGAATGTTCACAGCAGCATTATTTGTAGTCATCCAAAACTGTAAAAAACCAAATGTTTTTCAATAGATGAATGATTAAACTGGTACGCCCATATATGGACTGCTACTAGTCAGCAATATAAAGAAATGAGCTGTGGATACACATAACATGGATGGATCTCGAGGGCATTATGCAACAGAAAAAGGACAATATCATTATGTCACAGCTGAGCATGGTGGTGCACTCTTGTAAACCCAGCACAAAATCAAGCTACAAAGCTAACTGTGCATGGAAGCGCATCTCTGTAATCTCAGCACTCTGGAATGCTGAGGCAAGAGAATCACTAGTTCAAGGCCAGCCTATGCTGCAGTGATTTCAAGGCCAGTCAGACCTCATAGTAAGGTTCTGTCTCAAAAAGTCACATATTTTATATCACATTCTTCAGAGCACATAAAGAAATTTGGAATAAATTTCATATTAACAGGAGTTAGGGATGGTGTGGGGTGGGGCTATGACTAAAAAGAGACAGATTTTCATGCCTTTCTACTTTTTTTTTCCACTCCATACTGGGGATTATTGAACCCAGAGTCTTGATACTGTGCTACATTCCGTTTCCTTTGTTGTTTTCTGTTTTGAGACAGGGTCTTGTTAAATTGCTAAATTGTTTAGACTGGTGTTGAATTTAGGAATCTCTTGTCTCAGCCTCTCAGATCGCTGAGATTAGAGGCATGCATCTCCATGCCTAGCTAGTTTTGTATCTTGACTGGGATAATGGTTGTATGAATCTACCCATGTCATAAGATGATGTATAAATATACACAGGTTTTATCAATATGAATTTTCTATTTTGACATTTACTATAATTAGGGAAGATGGAACTGTAGGAATGTTGGCAAAGGGTATATAGGGCTTCTCTGTACTGTTTTTGCAATTTCCCATGAATCTATAATCATTTTGAAATTTAAAAAATTTATCCTCAAACGGCTCAATCAAATCCATAAGTAACTGCTGTCCAAAATAAAGTCCAACATGCTTTAAAATAAGGTAGCAAAGCTGGGTGGTGGCAAATACCTGTAGTTGCAGCTGTTCAGGAGTCTTAGGTAGGAGGATGGATTGAGTTCAGGAGTTCAGAGCTAGTCTGGGAAACATAGCAAGATCCTATCTCTTAAAAAATAAAAAAATGACAAGCACAAAGTTATGAGTTCCATCCTCGATACCTAAATAAGTAAATAAATAAATAATAGCTGGGTGAGTGGCTCATGGCCATTATCCCAGCATTCTGGGAGACTGAGGCAGGATGATCCCAAACTTGGGCCCGCTTGGGCAACTTAGTGAACTCAGAGCCTACGTCAAAAGAAAAAATAAAAACAAATTGCTGGAGATGTAGCTCAGTGCAAAGGCCTTGGGCTCATTCTCCAGCAAAACACACACACACACACACACACACACACACCCCTGCATGTGAACACGTGCAGAAAAAGAAACAATGAAGGGAGCTAAGTCCAGGTACTAAATAAATAGTATCTGCAGTGTCCTGCATCCAGTCAAATTAGACATGTCAAGAAGCAGAAAAAATGTGACCATAACCGGAAAACACTGTCAGTGAATAGAAAGATGCAGATGTGATGGGGTCAGCAAAGATGTTAAAACAGCTTTTAAAACTAATCTTAAGTACTTAAAGAAATATATGAGCATAGTGAAAAGAGAAATCAGTGGAAACAAAAGCAGAGTCTTTAAAAATTAGGCAAATTTGCTAAACAGGGATTTTCACTATGTATGATGATAGACATTATGCTACATAGGGTGATAAACATCATCCTATGTATGATAAACATCTTTCCATACATTTATTTGCAATCTCTGTATCTTCTTTAGTAAATGTCTGTTCCAATCATTTGCCTGTTAAAAAACCTTTGTTGGGGTATTATTAATATAAAACCGTATGTATTTAAAGTGTATGATGTGGGGGCTGGGTATGCAGCTGAGTGTTAGATTGCTTGCCTAGCATTATTGAAGCTATGGTTGCCATCCCCAGTACTGCAGAATAAATAGATAAATAAATAAGTACAGGTGGAGGGCTTTGGATTTAGCTCAGCGACACAAGCATCTACCTGACAAGCATGAGGTCGTGAGTTCAATCCTCGGTTCCAAAAAAAAAAAGTGCAGGTGGGTAACTTTTGACAGACATATTGCCCATGAGACAGACAATCAGTACCATCAAGGTAACGAGAGTCCTTCATAGTCTTTTTTATGCTCTCATGTAAGTAATTCTTTCCTGGTATTTTTCCTCAGATCCTAGTCCCAGACAATCACTGATCTACATTCTGTCACTGTATACAAATTAGTTCATCCAGTGTATAGTCTTTTTTGTCTGTCTTTGCCTAATTGTTATAATATTTTTTTTAGTACAGTACTGGGTATTGAACCTAGGGCCTTCACACTTAGCCACATGTCCAGACTTTTAAATTTATTTATAAACTTTTATTTATTTTTTTTGAGACAAGGTCTCACTAATTGCCCAGGTTGGGGTCAAACTTGAGATCTTCCTGCTTCAGTCTCCCAGAATACTGGGATTACGGGTGTGTGCCAACCATCCCAGCTCAAAGTCAGTGATTTAAATTCAACCAAAAGCAAATAACTAAAAGCAAGAGAAGCCAGGCATGGTGGTGCACACCTGTAATCCCAGTACTCAGGAGGCTGAGGCAGGAGAATCGCAGCAAATTCAATGTCAGCCTTGGCTCACAGTGAGTTCAAGATCAGCCTGAACTGCATAGCGAGGCCCTGTCTCAAAAAAAAGAAAAAAAAAAGAGAAATCTAAAAATTAAAAGAAAAGAAAAGCAAGGGAAGCTGGAAGTTTATTTAGGTTTTCCCTAGGTTCCATGCCCAGCATAAATTTTTTTTAAAAGTTTAATGTTATATAAGTAGATATAAATAAAGAAAACATTAAAATATACTTATTTATTTATCTATTTATTCTGCACTACTGGGGATAGAAACCACAGCTTCAATAATGCTATAAAATAAAAAATAATAAAAAATTAAAAGAAAATATTAAAAAGCATTCTTATTTCTATGAAAAAAACAAAATTTCATAACAAAATAATTAGAGAATAATACTGTGTATTATAGTCTTAAAAGAATGGACAAAATGTTACTCAGAGTACAAATCATAGACAAAAAAGACTCCTACAAAGAAGAAACAAATAGATAAAAGTACAAAATTTTCTTATCAATGAACTAAGAAACGTCTCTCTCTCTCTATCTATATATAGATAGAGAGAGAGAGTACAAAATAGTTGATAAATAGGAGGTAGAAAAAGTCCAAATAACTCCCCAACTGATCTACTCCATTGTTCCAGAAATATTTTAATATATATGCTAATTTGTTTCATTTATGCTACTAGTTTCTCTTAGTTCATTACATCCTCCCTTTTCTTTGTGGTTATTGATTCCCACAGAAGAAAAGTCTGGGTTGTGCACCAGGCCATTGCCCTCGCTCCTCAACCGAGTGACGGGGTCTCTGTGTTGTTTTTCACCTGCCTGTGCCTGTGAGCAACTCTGGGAAATCCCCTCCTTGCCCTAGTAGCTGGGGTGGTAAAAAATGTGGTACCACATAGGAATTAGCATGTTCCTAGGGCTGGTGACATCTAAATCCTAATGGCAGAAGCAGAACGCTTTGACTGGCTGTCACTGGTCAGTCTTATCCAAGAAGGGAGCTTCCTTCACCTTTTCTCCTTCTCCTGTGTTACCTTCCAGGGTCCACGTTTCCTCTTGGCCGCCTCCTGGCCCCTACCTCTGGGTCAAATGTGTGAGTGTGTAAGTATCTTTAGGGATGCAGAGAGGAAATTGTCCCACATGGGAAGGGAGGACCCGGGCTCTCTAAAGTAAACTTGTTAGAGACAGCAGAACCTGGTCTAGGAGGAAAGGACCCTCCCTTGTCTCACACAGGGTCTTTATTTTAAGTTTTTAGTTTGTTTGATTTATTGATTTACTTATGTATGTATATGTGTAGGTATGTCTTGGGACAGGGTTTCACTGGCCTCGAACTCACTATGGCTAACCAGGCTAACCTCAAGCTCACTGATCCTCTTGCCTCAGTGTCCCAAATGCTGGGATTACAGGTCTATACCACCACGCCCAGCGTATTTTTTGTCTTTTAAAAAATTGTATTTATTTGTGATGACTCATTTGAGTTTATTCATGTCATACTTCAATATAGGAAAAATGCTAATAAATGTGATAAACTATGGGTGATGGGTGCATCAGGTGATGAGTTTCTTTTTAAGAAATTTTGTAGAGATACAGTGAGTGACACGTGTTTGAAATGTAAAATATGATGACTCTCAACACATGCAGCCCTTCTGGAAACTATCACCCATATGTTGATGATGAACACATACTACATTAACCACAAATGTTCCTTCTTGCCACTTGTAACCACTTCCTGTCTTCTGATGCAAGCAGCTCTTCATTTACTTATGCTATGATGGATTGTTTGCATGTTCTAGAGGCAATAGAACTGTAACCATTCAGTATGTACTTTTTTTGTAGGGCTCATTCTATCCACATAATTATGTTTAATTTC
>PVJX010015609.1:21167-42297 GCA_004027295.1 Dolichotis patagonum
TGGGACATAAGAAAGCATAAATTTCAAAGCTAGACAACCAGAGATCTTCACTATCTGTCATATTGTCTCTTGTTTTCTTCCAAATGGTTGTCCTTATCTTTGCATATGGAGAGCTCATACTAAATAACATAGCCAATCTTTTCACAAGATGTGTAGTTCACTGGCTCCCACTTGCTAGGCAGGGGGGAGTGGGAGGGGGGACACGGGATGGGGGACAGGACAACATGAGATGTCTGATTCTCAGCCCACATACAGGCAGGATCACAGTCACCCCCCAGAGATGGGAAGAGTTCCTTGTTCTCCTGTCACCCCAAGTCAACCGCACTGTGCAGGTCCTGATGTGCCAGGGTCTCTCTCCTTCAGGTCGCCGAAAGTCTGCCACACTCTCAGCTGCCCCCAGAGACGGGGAATTCCTTGTTCTCCCGACACCCTGAGTCAACTGCACGGTGCAGATCCCGAGGCGCCAGGGTCTCTCTCCTTTGGGCTGCTGAAAGTCTGCCACACTCTCAGCCGCCCCCAGAGTGGGATGGAGATCCTTGTTCTCCCAGCACCCCGAGTCAACTGCACAGTGCAGGTCCCGAGGCACCAGGGTCCCTCCCCTGCAGGCCCCCTAAAGTCCGCCATACTCACCTGCTATTTCTTTCTGATGAATTGACCACTCCATTTCCAAAGTTCTGAAATGGTCAACAGACCACAGAAAGAATTCTCTTTAAGCTCCTGTTTGAAACCAGCAGCTACAGCGATCTGCTGGCTGCTTCAGGGCCACAATTATGTTTAATTTCATGTGTGTTGCTCCTTGTCAATAGTTGAATCATTGCATGCCCTTGAGTGAGTGAACCGTGGATTGTTCATACATCCATCTGCTTTTAGACATTTATGTTGTTTCTGGTTGTGACTCTTAAAAATAGAGCTGCAGTGATCATTCTTTTTTAATTTTTATTTTAAAGAGAATAAAACCAAGCAAAATAAAACAGAATAAAGCCAATCAAAACAAAACAGTATAAGTGACAAAGGACTTCAAAACAATATTAAATCAACAATGGTCACCATAATGCCTCTTTTGTCTTCAAAATACTTTCAGACATAATAAAAATCAAGTGAAACAGAACAGAATAGAACCAATAAAAACAAAACAAAGAACGAAATAAAAGACTTCAAAACAAGACAAGAGTAAATCCAAAATGGCTACCATAATACATCTTGCTATCTTTGAAATAGCTGCCCATGTCATTGGATATAATAAAATCAAACAAAACAAAACAGAATAAAACTCAACCCAACAAAACAATGAAAATGATACAGGACTTCAAAACAATATGATAGGGAATTATCAATGGCTACCACCCTCCGAAGGAGATCCCCTATAGATACATACTGTTATCCTCTAGTAGATGATCAGACTACTGGCTTTATGTCTGCAAAGTCTAAACACTGCAAAGATTAAATTAAATTTTAACTCAACAGCTATCATCACAGCCTGTGTTTCGCTGGATCAGTTGGTCACTTATAGTGGTGATAGGGAGTTGACCCTTCTTGTTTCCCAGCCCATGCATCAGAAGAGGCTGGCATCTGGCTCTCCCACCAGCAGCCCACGCATAGCACCAATTTGTAGAGAGGGATTGCTTCCTGGTGACTTCTCTTCCCCTGCAGTCTGCGAATGGCACTGACTCATGGGAAAAGTCTGGCATCTGGCTGTCCCTGCAGCAGCCTGTGCATGGCACCAATTTGCAGGGAAGGCTTGCTTCTTGGTGACTTCTTGTTCTCTTCCCCCACAGTCCATGAATCTGCAGTGATAATTGTTGTTTAAGTGTTTGCATAAATGTATGCTTTTATTTCCCTGGGGGAACTATCTAGGTATAAAATCACTGGATCACATTGCTGGTGAATATTACACTTGGAAATTTTATACTTAGAAAATGTTACCTTAGTAATTGAAACAATCTTTCAAAGTAGGATTTGAGAAGTCTTTTTGTGTATGATAATTCTTAATCCTTATTCTTGTATTTTCAGCCCTTTCTGATTTTATCTTATATAATCAGCTTAAGAAAAAGCCCTTCATATTACACAAAACTCAAGTATTTTTTACTTCAAAGTAATTTAAAAAGTAAGCGAAAAATAAAAATCACCTATAATCTCACCACTCCAAAATCTTTGCAGTTTTTTATGTGTTTCAACTCAAATATCTTTCATATCGTTTACCATAATTTGTCTCTTTTTTTCACTTTTTGTTTCACTGCTTATTTCTTTTTTTATTTTAAGAGAATAGAACAAAGCAGATCAGAACAAAACAATGCAAGCAACACAGGATTTCAAAACAAGACAACGGGAAATCAACAGTGACTACCATAATGTCTCTTGTTTTCTTTGAAATAGTTATTCATATTTTCACATAGAATGAATTCAAACAAGACAAAATACTATAAAACTGATCAAAACAAAAGAATGAAAAATTATGGGCCTTCAAAACCAGACAATAGGAAAATCAACAATAATGTCTCTTACTCTCTTCAAGATAGCTGTCCATATCTTCATACATATTGAAATTAAATAATACAAAACAGACTAAAACCAATCAAAACCAAGAATAAAAGCATTGTTGGACTTCACAACAGGGTGATAGGAAGGCAGTAATGGCTACCATGTCTCATCGTCTTCAAAGTAGCTGTTCATATCATGTTTAGCTGTTTAAATGAGATGATGTACACTACTCACTTTGGCAGCACATATACTAAATGACCGCTAAATATATTCTTTGAGGATTTGGGTATTGTACAACTAAGGGAGTTAGAACATTCCATTTTCCCCAAAATTTATGTACTTTTTTTTATCGATACCAGGGATTGAACTCATGACCGCATGCTTGCAAGGCAGGCGCTTATGCTGCTGAGCTAAATCCCCAGCATACATACTTATTTTTAATTGAACATATATTTATATTTATATATATTTATGGAGTACAGTGTACCATTTTGTATTATATAGATATTGTAGAAAGATTCCATTTAGTTAATGTACCCACTACATAACTCACAAATTATGTGTGTGGAGAGGATGTTAGCATTCTTTTCTTTATTTTTTCTTTTTTGAAACAGAGTCTTGCTATGTAGTTCAGGCTGACTTTGACTCATTATGTAGCCCACGCTGGCCTTGAACTCTCAGCAGTCCTCCTCCCTTAGCCCCTGGGGGCTGAGATTACTGACGTCTAACCAGCATTTATTTTTCTTTTTTCTCTTTCTTCTTTCTTTCTTTCTTTCTTCTTTCTTTCTTTCTTTTTCTTTCTTCTTTTTTTTTTTAAGATAAGGATCTGGCTATGTAGTCCAGAATTTTTTTCAGAATTTTTTAATAACTCCTGCCTCAGTTTCCTGAATGCTGGGATTACAGGTATACACCACCCTGCCTGGCTCAAACATTCTATTTTTTAAGCAATTTTGAAATACTGTATACCACATATTAACTGCAGTCACCACACAGTGCAATCAGTAGATCACTAAAAAATTTTGCATTCTGACTGATATGTGTACCCTTTGACTAGCATCTTTCTTTTTCCCTATCCCTGCTGGATTTAGATCATGCTTAAAGGTAAAACTGAACAGGGCATAGTGGCACATGCCTGTAATCCCAGCACTCATAGTGCTGAGGTAGAAGGACCACCATGAGTTTGAGGCCAACCTGGACTACATCGTGAGTTCAAAGCTAGCCTGAACTATATAGCAAGACCCTGTCTCAAAAGAAAAAAACCAATCCCCCACCCCCAAAAGGTAAAACTCTCCATAAAAATAGGACGGTTTGAGCAACTTGGGGCACACTACCACACTGTCCTGCAGAAAGCCCAGGTCCTGTACAGGAGGCCAACCTATGAGCTCGTACCTGACCAAGGGGTGACGAAGATGAAACACAAAGACACAAAACAGTTTACAGTGTGAAGGTCAGGGCACTCTTGTCTCCCTTTGATGAAGAGCCCCAGGTGATTGGTGCGCCTTGCCTTATTCACTAAGATAGGCACTGGCAATAAGAGTAAAGCGGGATTTGTCTTTCTCCTACCCTCCATGGTACACACCCATGTAAACATCAGGACCTCACCTGTATTTTCCCTGCAGCATGTCAGCAGGCACTTCCTTAGCCTTTCTCTCTAGTGCTCACTGGAGAGGTCAGCTAGACCTTAATCTTTCTACCTAGTCTCCCTCATCTGTTTGTTTTACAATAACAGAAGTTGAATATCAGTCACTGCTTGTTTATCCCTAGGGGACAAACCTGTAATCTCAGCACTCATAGTGATTATTCTTTTTTTTGCTTTGAGGAATAGCCTTTAATGACTATCTCTCCAATTACAGTTGTAGGTGTCTGTACTGGCTCTTTTCAAGGGTCCTATCTGACTGCCTGTATGATAACTAATTTAACTTTCCTCTTTCTGGAGAAGTACCCTCTAACTGCTGTGAGAAGGTAAGGAGGATGACCACTCTAACTTTTTTAGGTTGAAAGGTATGTAATTGTGACCAGCAGTCAGGGATCCTTCCAGGAGGTCTATTCAAAGGGTCCTCCAGGGACACCCAGGCATTCTTGTCTCAGGTAGACACTGATGATGAAAAGTCTTTATGCTTCCTGAGTATTTTTCTTCAGCTGTTTGAGGAAAGGCTTTTGTTGGTGAGGAGAAGAGAGCTGATTTCCTCCACAGATGCATCATGGGAAGGACCTCTCTGTGGTTGTACATTCCTAGAGGGCAGCCAAAATGTGTCTGTCCATTTCCTGTAATAACACAAGCAAACCCTGGTTCCCATGCTAACAGAGTAACTGGTCCCCCCCATTTTCCCATTTCCGGGGACTGCCACAACACTTGTACCTTCTCCCTTTTCCCATGCTCTTGTACTTTTTAATCAGTGTAATTCCACAAGGTTGGTATCTATATTACTAACAAGATTCAAATAGTAAGAGTAAACATTGCAAAATCAAGGTGTGTTTATGGTTATTACAACTGACCCCTCCTTTTTGTTTTTGTAATTGCTGTTTTAATGTCAAATATGAACACTCAATAATAGCTTGTCTGGCTGGACATTGTGGTACATGCCTATAAACCCATTAGGAGGCTGAGGCAGGAGGATTGCTGTGAGTTCCAGGCCAGGCTGAGCTACAAAGTGAGTTCAAGGCTAGCCTGAATTGCATAGTGAAATCCTGTCTCAAAAAGATGATGAAGAAAAAGCAAAGCTTATGGATTATAAGGAATTCAAGTAGAATGACTAATATTCCGTTACTATACAAATCTTTAAAAGCTCCTACTTGTATAGGTAGGGCCATTATCTATTTTTATTTTCCTAGGAGCTCCCATCTTTGCAAACGTTGAGAGACAATGTTGCTAAATATGCCCTTCATCACCCCTGCATGGCAGGTAATATGCATAAAATGAGAATAAGTATCTATAGTAACATGCTCATATGTGTATATATATATATATATACACACATATATATATGTGTGTATATATATATACATATATATATGTGTGTATATATATATATATATATATATATATATATATATAGTTGTCATAGCTCATTTGTCTGAAGGCCTTGGGGATAATGACTTTGTGGTAGAACTGATGTAGGTAAAGTCTGGCATGTTGGACAAGACTGTACAATGGGGCATGCCTATGATCTAGAAAGTTTAAAGCTAGAGGCAAAGGCTTAAGTATTTTGATGAAAGCAAGAATGAGAAAACCTCACCTATTGAAAAATTGAGGCAATGAGGCTATTGGCACAATAGTTTCCTTTTGCCACTGGTTCAGGAAGGTCAGAGTGTAAGTGTACATGACCTATATAAAAGGCCTATTCCAAATGCCGTCCTACAATCACAAAAACAAATTGAACAAAGAGGGATCTAGAGTACTTCTTATAATTACTATTTCCAAACTATTAGTGACATTAATTACATGGGTAGAATCACATAAAATGTTAACAGGTTCTGTCAGAGTATATTATTTTTTTTTTTGATAGTGGGAATCAAACTCAGGACCTCACACTTGCCAGGCAGGCAATGCATCATTGAGATAAATTCCTGGCCCCTGTGAGAGTACTTTCTAATATAGTAATTAGGGTAGCCAGTTCTGACCTTTGAGCCAAAAGCCCAAGGGTAGCAATTTTCTGGTGATTTTGCATAGTCCAGTAAGCAACAAAACTAGAAGACAGTCTACCTGTGAAATAAGTTGAAGCATTTGTGAGAGGAGTTATCTGAGTATTACTAGGTAAAATAAGTCAATAATGACAATATAACTGTACAAACTTATCAGAAAAATAACAATTGTTAACCAATCCAATATAATCTGCAAAGGCTATCTACCAAACTAAGGAAGTTTGCAACAAATAAGTGTGCTGTGCAAGAGTAATAGAAAGCACAATACAATCAGAATCAAATCCTAAAGGCTGTATGCTGCAGCGGTGGTCTTGCTGAATTAGCTTAGCTATCTGATCTGAATACATCCAAAGATGCTTTATAAGTTGGTTAGGAAAATAAAGCCATTCAACAGGTTGACATCTATGATTCACCATTTGAGCAAAAAGTTCAGTAGGAGAGTGAGGAGCAGGCAGTACAACTAGCATAAATGGCATAGTCAAACTAATTTGAGACACCTGTCTATTTGCCAAAGCAGTTTTCTTTTCTTTTCTTTTTTTATTAGTCTTTTTGAGATACAGTTTCAGTTTAGGCTGGCCTTGAACTCACTTTGTGTCCCAGGCTGGCCTCAGCCTCCCACTGCTTGGATTACAGGCATGCACCACTATGCCTAGCCTGTCAAAAGTTTCTATTGTTTGGAGTTCTTTAAGGGTTTCAGGTGTGAGGGTACTAGAAGAATTGAAACTTGGATCTCCCTGTAATGTTTTATATAGTTTTACTAGTTAATATATAGGTATTCCTAACCTCAGAAAAATCCAATTAATGTCTCCTAATAGTTTCTGGAAATCATTTAATGTTTGTAATCAGTCTCTTATTAATGCTAATTTCTGGACTTGAACTGCTCATTCTGTTACTAGAGTTCCCAAGTTATTGTAGGGGGAGATGGTTGGAATTTTCTCAGGGGCCAAGTATAACCCATGTTGTATCAAAGCCCATTTAGTCTCTGCAAAAAGAAGGATAAATTATTGCTAAGAGTTGACAGCAAGCAATATGTCATCCATATAATGTATTTTATTGGTTTGAGGGAATGTATCCCTAACAGCATCTAAAATACTGACACAGGGTAGGACTGTTCATCATCCCCTGTGGCAAAACTGTCCATTGATATCCACTTGTAGGCTCAGCAAAGTTAGTGGCAGAAATAAAGAAAAAATAGGTTGGTCCTGCAGATTTAAAGGGATGGTTTAAAAAAGCAATCTTTAGGATGGATAATGATCATAAGCCATTCCTGTGGTACTGAAGTGGGAGAGAGGAATCCTGGTTGTAAAGTGCCTATAAAATAAACCCGTGCATTAATAGCTCTTAAATTTGGAAGCAGCCTCCACTTTCCTGATTTCTTTAGTGTAACAAAAATAGGAGTATTCCAAGGGATAGTGGGAGTGTCAGTATGTCCTCGTCCAACTGTTTTTCTACTGAAGCTCACAAGCAAATGCACTTTTCCTTTGCCAGGGGCCACTGATCCAAGCAAACAGTTACATCAGGTTTCCATTTTAATGAGAGAGCAGTCTTTGGATGGGAAGAAGCCACAATGATCCCCATTAAAAATTTGTCTCATGGCCAGGATCTTCCCTTTCCAATTCCTCTGATAGACTTCTACAGGTTCAGGCACCCTTCTGTCAACAGGTATAATTGACTTATTAGTAGCCTGAATTCCACCACTCTTTCAGCAGATCCCTGCCACAAAGTGACTGGAATTCCTGCAACAAATGGCTGAAAGACTCCCTTACAGTTATTGGGGCATACACAAGGCAGAAGCGCAGAATTCTGCATGACCTGTCTTAGCCCCACGATGGAGGTGGCTGCTGCTTGGGTGGAAGCCATCACTGAAACATCTGCAGCTGTGTCCATGAGCCCTCAAAAATATTTTCCTTTAACTTTAAGCATAAGCATGAGCTGGTGGTCTGTGATATCTTGAATGAAAAACCTTTTCTTATGGGGTGTACTGCTAAATCCTTTAGCTTCTCAGCTGATAGTTGTGGTTCTGACAGCTGGTAAAAGAATCAGTTGAGAAAAAAAAGAAGCAGTTGAGCAAATATTCACCTGGTTCAAAGATCCAAACATCACGTCACTGAACCACAACCTGAAATTTTCCCAAATAGTCCAAATCAATAATCCCAGGGAGTACTTCAACATCCTGCAGGTTTAAACTTTTTACTTTTTCCTAGGAGTAGATTCATCGTATGTAAGGGAAGAGGTCCCCAGATTCTCTTAGGGATTTTAATAGGTTTGTCTCTGCCAATCAAAGTCTCTCACTCAGCAGCAGGAAGGTCTACTGCCATGCTTCCTGGGGTTCCAATGACAAGGGATTTGACCATCCTTCAGAGACGCACTGAGGATTGGGGCTGTAAGCCCATACTGGCAACACTCTTATTGTTTTCTTGGCTTGGGGCCAGGCATGCATCCTACTTCCCATCAATGGGGTGCTATCTCTGACTTTTAGAATGAAGTCGATTAGTTCAATAATTTTCCTTGTGAGGTCTTGGACAAGTACTCAGTGCATTCCAAGGGAGGGGCAATTGAACCTTTTCTTGCCAGAGGCCCAGTGCACTGTTTGTGATTATGTCCTATTTTGCTACAATTGAAACGTTATATTTTTGAAAAAGCATGATTTTGTTTAATTAAACCACACGTAGCTTGGGCAAACATAGAGGACTTACAGTGTTCAGTACCCACATCTTGATACACTTTCAAACAGTTTCCAAGATTTTTTAGTCACTTGGACAGCCCCTAGCACTTGTTTACAGTCCTCATGAGCATTCTGAAAAGCCGGCTGTTATACAATCTCTGTTGCCTGGGCATGTGGTATCTACCCTCGGTCAGCTTCTTGCAACCTGGCCGAGAACTGGGCATGAGGCTCATGAGAGCCTTGAAGAATATGTAAAAAGGACTGAGTGGGGAGACTGTCTTCCAGGATAATTACCTGGGCTCATTTCAGTGTAAGAACCATTTGCTGGGCTGGGGATTTAGCTCAGTGGCTTAAGCGCCACCTACCTGGCAAGCGCAAGGTCGTGAGTTCGATCCCCGGTACAAAAAAAAAAAAAAAAAAAAAGAACCATTTGCTGATAAGCCTGGTCTAGAAGGGTTAACTGTGAAACTAGATCAGAGTATGTCCCTGTTCCCAACAGCACTTCTTCCATAGTCTCTGGATGTCCTGCTGCCCAATTCTGTCAAGCTTGCTCAGCTGCTAATTCTTGAGAATTAATATGGAAAGTTAAGTATTGCCCTGCCAAAAGGCAGACATAGCTAAATGCTTAATGTCGAAAGGAGGTAAGTGCAGAGTTCCCAGGACATTCTCCAACAAGTCCAACATCAAAGATTCTTGCACCTCATTATTCATGATACTGGATTTTGACTCTTTGAGCAACTTATACCCCAAAGTATTGTGTTCATGAACGTTTCATTGTGCATTAGAAGGGTCAAGATGAATATTAACTGGAAATGCACATGTTCTGAAGGGCTCTCCATTAAGCATAGACTGCCCAATCTTTGATAAGGAGATATTAATTTTGGGTTAGTCACAGATGAAGGAGGAAGAGGAGGAGGAAGAGAAGGAAATCAGGGCTCTTCACCCTCATCCCCATTCTCTCTCAAAAGTGCAGTCAGCGTGGGCTGTTCTCACAAAACTAAAAGACAAAGAAATTCATGAAGCAAGCTCAGTGTGGAGAAAGTTTCAGGGGACATAGCATAGTCCTGGGTATAAACATGCTCCAAACTCTCTCTCACTAGATTCCAACTCTCTTCATCAAATATACCTGCCTGAGGAAAACAAGGATTGTGTTTGATAATATATTGCAACATGTGAAAAATCAACTGATTGCTAACTTGGGCACCAGAGTGACGCAACAGGATTTCCAATAAAGGCACATAATGCTGTATTTCAGTGGATGAACTCTGGCCCATTACCATGGCTGAAACTTTTCCACATGCACTCACATTCCTTTTTGTCAAGGATCATTCTAAAATCATTTCAGTTAAATTAATTAAATTGTGATTAGGGCTTCTTCAAGGCCTAGTGCTTGCCATGCTAACTGGCTATGGTATGTGGGAACATATATAGTGCTAGTCCTAGAGGCAAAGGCATTTCCAGTGTTACCCCTTTATAACCACACCCATTCTCTGGCAGCTACAAATCTGTTTCTTATCTGTATAATTGTGTTGGAGAGGGTAATAGGAATGTAAGCATGTAACACACGAACATTTTGATGCCAACTGGTACACTGAAGCAGCTCTGACCCTGGCCACAGAAATGAGCACTGACCCCACCAATGCCATCTTTACTTCAGATGCCAATTATGTTTCAGGCTCCCTCAAACACTGCATTTCTGACCAAGTGGTTACAAATGTGTGGGTTTCCATTAGCTCCTTGGCCTTCATCACTCACTCTTGAAATCACTACACTTGTGATTAGCTTTATTATAAAAGGTACATACCTGGACAAGACCCAGTGACAAGATACACAGGGTGAGGTCCAGGAGGGTCTGGAATGTGAGGCTTCTATGCCTCTCCTTGTGGAATTAGGCACACCTTCCTCCTGGCACCTCAATGTGATCATTAACCAAGAAGTTCCACTAAGTTTCAATGTCCAGAACATTTATTGAATTTCATTATGTAGGTTGATTGATTAAATCCTTGGCCACAGTGCCGGATACGGTGGTGAATGTCTGTAAGCCCAGCACTCTGGAGGCTGAGGCAAGAGAATCACGGCAGCCCAGCATGGACCACATGGCAAGATTTTGTCTCAAAAGACAAGCAAACAAACAAACAAAAATAAATAAATCATTGGCCACAAGATTGAGCTCAGTCTCCATCCCCCTTCCTCCCCAGGTATCAGGCTGGTACCAAGTCTTACCCCTGTAATCACATGATTGGTCTTTCTAGTGACCAACCTCCCTCCATCTCTCCACCCAGAGTCCACTTGCTAGATAAGTTCAGGTGTGATCCAAGCAACTCATGAATTATCAAGGCATTCCTACCACATAGGAACTTCCAAGGAGTTAGAATGTTTTTTCCAGGAACCAGGAACAAAAGATAATCAGTCTTTATTACACAACAGTCACTTTCTGAGTTTAACTTTTTTCGTCTAGCCTAAAGATCATATGAGTTGACACATAGTCAATGAGTCATGCCTTTTCTTTGCTGTGTGGTAAGCCATTGGTACAGATGTACCCCAATTTGATCATTCACAGTTTGTGTGCGCATAAGTTTTCAATAAAAATCATTTCTAGATAATGGATAAAGTACGTGTGAGTGGTTGACATAGGCACCGAGATGTCATACGAGCTCACATTCTTTGCATCCTTTAGGAAGAGTCAGTCCTCGTCCTCTGCATGACTGAGAAAATGACTTATAGAAGAGTCACTAAGTCATGAGGGAAAGACAGTGAGCCAGTACACTGCTTATGATGGAAAGGAAACCTTTTCCTTGAATCAAATTTACAAACTTGTTTTAGTAGGTTAAGAAATACTTGTGTACAATTGTGTTAATGGAAAGTGAAAGCAATATTCCTTTCTGCATGGGAAACTGGCTGTTGAACTAAAGTTCTTCTTTCTGAAAAGAAAAAGAAAATGAGCATCAAATGAGGGAGTTAATTTAATAAGGCATCATAGGTCCTGAGCAAATTATTCATGGCATGCTTGGCTGTGATCTTGACTTTTTTTTACATTTTTTAAAAATTTTATTTTAAAGAGAGTAAAATTAAACACAACAAAACAGAACATAAGAAAGCAATGTAAGAGACATAAATTTCAAAGCAAGACAATCAGAAATCTTTACTATCATATTGTCTCTTGTTTTCTTCCAAATAGTTGTCCATATCTTCACATACAGAGAATTCACACGAAATAGCATAGTATAGAACTGATCTGAACAGGATGAAGAAGGCATTTTAGGTCTTCAAGACCAGACAATAGGGAAGCCAACAACAGCTGTCATAGTGTCTCTCATTCTCTTCAAAATAGTTGTCCATACCTTCATGTATGTTGAACTTAAACAAAACAAAACAGGCTAAAATCACTCTGAACAAAGAATTATATAGTATTGCTGGATTTCACTTTATGACACTACGGAATCAGCACTGGGTACCTTAGTGTCTCTTTTTCTTCAAAGTAGTTGTTCATTTCATCATGTGTTATATAATCAGTTCTCATAAACTGTTTATAGGTTCTACTCATGCATGAATCTCTATATGTATTTCTATCCTTTCTGTATTAGAGGGAAAAACAAAACATAGCAAGACAAAACAAAACAAATTCCTATAAAAACATGAAATGAAAAAGTCATATAAAACTGCAGTACAAGGTGATCTCCAATGGTTACTGTGTTGTCTCTTGTTATCTTCAATAGAATTGTCCATATCATCAGGCATAGTATAATTGAATATAGCAGTACATAACAATATTAATAAAAACAAAACATTGTACACAGTATAAAACTTCAAAAGCAGGTAATAATCAAACCAGAGTGGGTATCCTAGTGAATCTTGTCATCTTCAGTGTAGTTGCCTATACTCTCAGACTTGATACTATCAATCATAACAGATCTGAATATAACCTGTCAATACAAAACAGCAATCTAACAAACCAGATTCAATTAAGATCAGTCATGATAAAACAGTGTAATTTATAGAGGGCTTCAGATTAAGTTAATAGGAAATTAAGGATGATTACTATACTATATCCTGCTATTTTTGGCATAGTTGTCTGTGACCTCAAATCTAGTATAAGTAGACAAACTGGAACAGAATATAATCCATCTAAATAGAGTGGTGTGAGTAATGTGGGTTTTAGATCCTGATACACTATTAACAATATCCTCTGCCTTCTTTTTTTAGACTATTCCTCCCCTTTCACTCCCACAGGGTGCTGCACATTTTGGGTCCCACCAAACCCCTGAGTTTTTAGACTGGGGGGGGCAACCTGCTATTTACCTAAGTGGTTCCGAACCTTCTCACTCCTGGACTTGATCTCAAGTTGTATTCTTTTACCTACAAAAGCCTCAAGATTTTCCTTTGTTATACCTGAGTAGTTCTCTACTGCACATAAGTATCTTGTCTTTCCAGCCTATCTGCAGGTGCTGGCCGAGCTGCTCTTATTTCTCTCTGGCTCCCTGTCACATAGAGCATTGTTTTCTCATACTTGACTTTCTGTCCATAAACCCTTTTTCAGGTTAATTATATTTCCTATACAGAGCATCTCGGTGGACCCTACCTCCTGATCTACTCTGCCTCATTTCTGCTATGCTATTTTTCTGCCAATGGTTGTCTATTTTTCTGCTTCATTCCACTGTCTGCCCCATTCACTGAGGCCTCTGTACCACTGTTCCTGAAATCCTGGTATTTTCTCTCTCTCTCTCTCTCTCTCTCTCTCTCTCTCTCTCATGTCCTTCAGTATTCTCTGTAGGGTTGGATTGGTGTTCACAAATTCACCCAGTTCCTCTTTGTCATGGAAGCATCTTGTTTCTCCATTAATTTCTAGAGACAATTTTGCAGGATACATCAATCTGAGCTGGAAGTTATTTTCTTTCAGGGCTTGAATTACTTCACTCCAAGCTCTTCTTGATTTGATGGTCTGTGTTGAGAAGTCTGCCATGATTTTGATGAGTTTTCCTTTATAGGTGATCTGTTTCTTTTCTCTGATGTCTTTTAGTATTCTGGTCTTATATTGAATTTCTGGGATCTTGATTATTATATGTCTGGGTGTAGCTCTGTTTTGGTTCTAGGTGGCTGGCGTACTGTATGCCTCATACATCTGAATATCATTTCCTTTTCCTATGCTTGGGAAGTTTTCCTTAATTATTTCTGTCAATAGCCTTTGTAATTTCAGTGTTTTGACTCCTGCTTCTTCATTCATGTTTCTTATTCTTAGGTTATAGATCCTCTTGTCGTCTTCTAGCTTTTGTATTGTTAGTGCTTGTTTCCTTGTTATTTTTAAGAGATCACTCTTTCATGATCATATATTATATGCCTGTCTTCAAGTTTTGATAGTCAATCCTTAGTTTCTTTCAAGCAGTTTTGCCAGCTTTCAATGGAGTTTTTAATTTCCTGGTAATCTCTTTGAATCTGCTTCATGTATTCTAGGTTTTCTTTATATTCTTCATTGAACATTTCTCTCCTTTTTTGTGTTCCTCCATTCTTCCGTCTGTGTCCTCTTGAGAGGTGCTTAGCATTTCTTTTATTAATCTACTTATATCTTGCTTTACTTGAATTAATATTTCAGTTTTGAGCTCGTCTACGAGGTCCCAAAGATATCTCTTTATGTCCACTGATGCTATGTCTGATATTGCATGTTTGCTGCCCTCAGTCTCTTTTGTATTTACCTCTCCTGGATCAATATTCTCATGGTTGGGACCTGGGGGCTTTTTCTTATTTCTTTCTCTTGTCATGTTTTTGGTTTCTTCCATAAAGGTGTATAGTGGAGGTCCCAGCCCTTTTCCTTGTTGGTTATGGTTCTTTTGAAGCGTGTTGACTAGGGGTTTCTGCCCTCTCTAGTTTCTGTTGGTCATTGAGGTGCAGGCAGTGGCAGTGTATGCTGGCCCCTCCCTTCCAGGCCAGTCAACCTTCAGGGGCCTTCACTGTGTTAGTGTGTGCTGCATGTAGGGAATTGGTTTGGGATGACTTATTGGGTCCCAGCCAGGGGTGTGACCCAGGCCAAGCAGATGCCACCAATCTGCTCTGGGAGGGGAGAACCAACTGAAGTCACTGCCATTCCTAGTTCAGGCCTGTCCTGCCTGATTCCAACATGTCGTCCAGTTTCCTCCCATGGTCATCCCTTTCCCATGGGAGGGTCTTATTTCTAGCACTCACTGTGGGTTGGGCTTGCCAACCTCCGACTTCAGCAGGCTGTGGAGCGATTTCGTGGCGGCACAAATTCGGCAGCTCAGGCCAGTCTTGGCAGCACAAATTCAGGCAGCTCAGCGAGAGCGCCGTGACCGCTAACCCTAGCTTCTCTAATGGTAGCCCTGGGACTGCATGTTTGACCAGCTCTTTTCCCTTCAGTTTCTTCCTGGATCGAGAGACTCTATCTCTCTCTGTCTGGACCTCTCCTGGATATTTTATTCTGGCATCTGAGCTGTCTCTCTCAGGGAGGCTCCGTATCCTGCTGCTTATCAGTCCTCCATCTTTAGCTCCTCTCTTGATCTTGACTTTTTAAAAAACAGTTCTTATTAATTCCATTCCCAGTTGTCATCTTTCTTTGTAAACTTCTACTAATAGCTTATGCCTTCATAAGGAGCAAAAGTTGTAGACAGCATCTGAACCTGCTTGAGTTTTTTCTATGGGCCAAAAGGGTCCCTTGTGGGTCACGAATATTAGACATCTCTTTGGAAGCCCCAGAAGGGGCTGTTTTCAGAGCCTGGCAGAGTGCACAGCACTCAGGATGTACCAGGGACAGGTTGGCTTCAGGGATGAACCCACAGACATGTTTTGTGCAAGCTCACAAAGTGCATAGCACCAGGGGAAAGGCTCGCACCAGGACCAAGCCTGGGTGAACAGGTGTCCCCAGCCAGAACCAGGAGGACACTGAAGTCAGGTCAGAAGTAGGCTCACTGCCTTTGCTGGCAACATCGACCCCAAAGCTGGCCCGAAGCCACTGTAGTGGGCTGCTGACTGAGAATAAAATCAACACAGTAGAGAACCCAGAGATTTGTTTTTATTTGGAACTAATTAAGTTTACCATCTGGGAAAATAAAACTCAAGCAATCTGGGGATTGGAAATTACGCCCCTTGTTAGTCAGGAATTATGATTGGTGTTGGCCAATGATAAACTGTTTTGTAAGACACGGCCTGGGTGCCCTTCAGTCTCCTGGTAGTTTGGGGGAGGAGGTTCATTGCATAATAAGGTCAGCAGAGGTTAACAAGCAGTTTCTGGCAACTACAGTTTGGTTCAGTCCCAGTGTTTGGGGTAGTCCAATGGTTCAGCTGTGGTGTGTCTGAGGTCTGATTAATAGTAGCCTCCCAACTCCATTTTAGGTGCCCCAAACCAATGCTACCCCATTTCATCCCATTTTGTGGTGGTACATGTCTGTAATCCCAGCACTCAGGAAGCTGAGGCAGGAGGATGGCCCCGAGTCTTCATTTTTTAAAAATAATTTTATTTAAAGAGAAAAAAACAAAACAAAACAAAACATAATAAAGGGTAGCAACAATACAGTATTCCAAGGAAAAAAGGAAAAGAACAACAACAAAAAAACCTAAGAAATTATTGCTTGACAAATTACATACTGACTTCTTGGAAATAGTTGTTTAATTTACAAAGTTAAAACATGTAAAGTACACATTCAAACAGTGAGGCTGTTAACAGTTCTGCTCCACAATCTGACAAAAACAGCAATATGGTCATCCATCTTACCCATGCAAATATACATGCAATTATATCAAAAGGGTAGAATTAAACACAACAAAACAGAGCAAAGCGGATCACAAGAAAGCAATGTAAGAGACAAAAATTTCAGAACTAGACAATCGGAGATATTCACTCGCTATCATATTGACTCTTGTTTTCTTCCAAATAGTTGTGATGGCCCTGAGTCTTAGGCCAACCTGAGTTACATAGTGAGACCCTGTCTTAAAAAAAAAAAAGATAGGCAATGGGACCCAAAATAAGCAGTGCACTCTATGGGAGTGAAAGGGGAAGAACTGTTTAAAAAAGGAAGGCAGAGGATATTCTTAATGGGGTAACAAGACTTAAAACCTACATTATTCTCATCACTCTGCTTGGATGGATTACATGCTGTTCCAGTTTGTCTACTTACACTAGACTTGAGGACACAGTCAGCTATCCCAAAAATAAGAGGACATATTATGGTAATCATCCTTAATTTCCTATCAACTTAATCTGAAGCCCTGTATAACTTATACTGTCTTATTATGAGTGATCTTATTTGAATCTGGTTTGTTAGATTGCTATTTTGTATTGACTGATTTTATTCAAATCTGTTATGATTGATAGCATCAAGTCTAAGAGTACAGGCAACTACACTGAAGATGACAAGATTCACTAAGATACCCACTCTGGTTTGATTATTGCCTGCTTTTGAAGTCATATTATCTCCAATGCTTTGTTTTTATTAATGTTGTTATATACTGCTGAGACATCATGGTAACCATTATAGATCACCTTGTATTGTGGTTTTATATGACTTTTTGCTTCATGCTTTTCTAGGAATTGTTTTGTTTTGTCTTGCTTTGTTTTGTTTTTCCCTCTAATACAGAAAGGATAGATATACATATAGAGATTCATGCACGTGTAGAGCTTATAACAGTTTACGAGAACCAACTATATAACACATGTTGAAATGAACAACTACTTTAAAGAAAAAGAGACACTACAGTACCCAGTGCTGATTCCATGTCATGATGTGAAATCCAGCAATACTATCATTCTTTGTTCAAAGTGATTTTAGCTTGTTTTGTTTTGTTTAAGTTCAACACACATGAAGGTATGGACAGCTGTTTTTAGGAGAATGAGAGACACTATGACAGCCATTCTTGGCTTCCCTATTGTCTGGTCTTGAAGACCTGAAATGCCTTCCTCATCCTGTTCAGATCAGTTCCATACTATGTTGTTTCATGGTGACAATATGGACAACTATTTGGAAGAAAACAAGAGTCAATATAGAGAGTGAATGTCTCTGATTGTCTAGCTTTGAAATTTATGTCTCTTACATTGCTTTCTTGTGAGCCACTTTGTTCTGTTTTGTTGTGTTTAATTTTACCCTTTTGATATAATTGCATGTATGTTTGATTGTGTAAGATGGATGACCATATCGCTGTTTTTGTCAGATCATAGAGCAGAACTGTTAACAGTGTCACTGTTTGAATGTCTACTTTGTATATTTAAATTTGTAATTTGAACAACTATTTCCAAGATGTCAGTATGTAATTTGTCAAGTAATGATTTCTTAGTGTTTTTTTTCTTTCTTTTTTTTGTTCTTTTCCTTTTTTCCTTGGAATTCTGTATTGTTGCTACCCTTTATTCTGTTTTGTTTGTTTGTTTTTTTCCCTTTAAATAAAACTTTTTAAAAAAGGATAAAAAGTGTTGGGAGAGACCAAGAGGAATACTATGTATTAATAAAAGCACCAATCCTTCAAGAAGATAGGGCAATTATAGGTGTATGTTCACTTAGTAGCAAGCATTGACAGATTAAAAAAGAGAAATGGTCTTACAATAAAAGAAACACCAACATCCTACTTTTAATAATTGAAGAAACAACTAGACAGAGTATTGATATGGAAATGAAGACTTACACAACACTATACCCCGGTGAGATCTAAAACACACGTACGGGACACTTCCCCTTAATACACATTCTTTTCATGTGCCATGAAACTTTTTCTGTGACTGACCACACATTAGGTCACAAGACAAGTTTCAATAAATTTAAAAACACTGGCCCAGGATGCCCAGGAGATGGTTACCAAAAACAAAACCAAAGGGCTGAATAGATGATGAATATATAAAAATAACCAAACTGAAAGTTTAATGGAAGAAAGGGACACACAAGTTACTAGTATTCTTAAGATAAAATACAAAAATAGGTGTTAATTATAGATAAGATTTCATCTTTATTAAATCCTTTTATATGTACTCTCTGCTAATTGAGCTACAACAAATCTGACTAGTCGATTTATAGTTATAAATTCTAAATTTGTAAAAAATTATTGTAATTCAATTTGACTAAAAATATATTTGAGTGCACTCTGATTTGTAAGATGTTTTTCAGTCTGCCTGTGTATCTGTTGTCTCTTTGTCCAGTCTGTTTGTAAGTAATTGTTGAGAGTCAAATGAGCTAGTGATCATTCATGCGTGTGCAGCCAAAAGCACAAGTGCCATACAGGAGTGCCCATGTGGCACGCAGTGCCTGAGAAACACCCTGAGGGCATGGGGTGCTGGAGGTGAACAGGTGGTCCGGCCCCAGGAACATGTGGTGTAAGAAGTGAACTAGTTCACCAAAGGGGTATAATAAATAGACCCCAAGAAACTGTGTGCTTGTTTCTGTGTTTGTTTGAATCTGTACAGATTGTCTATTGAATCATCTATCCATGTTTGTACATTTGTCAGCTCTGTAAATAGCTGTTCCTTTTATTTCGAATTCAAAATTTTTATTTTTTCCTTTTTATTTGCATTTTTGGATCATTTATTTAAGTTATAGATTTACAAAACATGCTTTCACCTGGATTGCCAGCTGTTCCAAATGATGCAAAGCTGGATATATAAATGTAATATATATTGTTGTTTATTATGGACTTGAGAATCTCATTATTTAAAAAATTAATGGGTTAAATATTGTAATTGGGTTTTTCATCAGTCATCAAAAAATAAAAAAATTAACTAAAAAATATATTTTATTAAGATGAGTCAACAAAATCCCTTGGGGTTGGGATTGTTGGACAGGACGCTGATTGATAAATGAGAAAGCAGCTGCCTGGCAACATTTTTAACCAATTCTTGTTTATTGATTGGAGGCCCCAGTAATCTCCACAGTCTTACAGGAGACACCCCAACTAAAGTTACAGAATATATTATTATTATTGTAATATGTTCACACTGGTCATCATCAAAAAAATAATACAATAAGTTATTGATTTAAAGATGCCTATGCAAAGGTTTCATATGGCTATGACAAGTTGTTATTAACCTCATGGTGTATTATTGTATTCATGCTTCCAGATATGCAGGTTTCCCAAAATGTAAAACAGGGATTATTTGTGGTAACAAAATTTTGTTTCATATTCAGACCTCTGCTGGTACCAAAAACTTATGATATTCACATTTCACTAAAGGTCAATAAATTAGATAAATGTTTTGATGTATTAGATAGGGGTGAGTGACTAAAAGAGGTATTTTATGTCAAAATGGAAATTCAGATTGTTACAAAAAGTCATAATTGTCAGCTATAACGTTGTATATAGTTTTGATTTCTGATTTTCCATGTAAAATATGTAACTGTTAACACCCTATAGGTATTCAAATGCTAAAATATCCATGGACAATAAAAAATAAGTTTCATGTAATCTTCTAAGGTGTTTCATATTTAGCTAAGACAGTAATGTTAAGCTTACTGCCTCTAATACACTGTATTGTTATCAATTTTTTCTTCTGGATGTTCAACAACTGAGGTTTAGAGACTGAAAATTAGAGAAACAGATGGGCTAAGAGGATAGCCAATATTTTGGCCCCAGTCCTTCAAGGTCAATGAGGACCCAGGACATAAAAGAACCTCTGCTTTGCGTCATCCATAGATACTCAGTGAGTCCCTGGTCTTCTGATCAAGAAGGTTATGAGATCACAGAAGAAAGTGATCTTTGATGAATGTTGTGCCTAAGGAGAGTCACCAGGAGAAAAATATCTCTCAAGCTTTCATGGAAAGCAACTTGGTCAAGCAATCACCGTGACTCATCCTGATGGCTGACGCTGACTGTAGAGCTAAGAGGTGCTGTGCATGGTTCCAAGGCAATTCCTGAGGAGACTAAACTGACTTTGATAGATAACAAAAATCTGATTGCATTTAATACAGGTCTCAACTTGGTCTTGAACCTCCTGTAGAAAAGCATAACTTCAAAAGGTATAATGCAATGCCATAGTAAAATGTTAGCTGTAAAAAAGGCTCTAATCACTAATACCTGTGACAACTGCTGGTTACACTGGTAACTGATTCTTGTTATATATTGATGGACTGTACAGGATTTAAATTGTGAGAGTTCTAACACAGCTTCTCCAAGCTTCAGCTGACCACCCATCCCATGCAAACACAAAAAGGAGGACTATGTTGGGAGCCATTGAAACTGGAAATTGATACCATATAATCTCCCTAATATGAGATTTGATAAGAGTATATAAGACTTTATGGTAAGCATGAGGCCCCATCTCATAGCTTCGAAGTCTTTCAAAGTTTTAAATCATCAGTTGGAATGGTGTTATCCTGTTTTGTTTGACTATATCATACGTGATGATATGAACAGCTGTTTTGAAGAAAA